>JAODAL010003689.1:0-168983 GCA_025379985.1 Phyllomedusa bahiana
TTAAGAAGAAAAAAAAAAAAAAAAAAAATTGGTGACGAACCCCTTTTAAAATAAAAAATAAAAAAAGTAAAACCCAGCAAAATAGGGGGGGGGGGGGTATTAGGGCTTATTCCCCCATGGAGTCTTTCACCCCCCCCTTTTTACAAGCGTTTTTTTAGATCCGTTTATCATGGGGGCTATGGGGAACACGCATTTGGGGGATCTCTCATGTAAACGCCGCGTGGGGTTCCTCATACCCCAAAAATTTGAAAATCTCCATGATAATTGTTTAGATCCGTTTTCTGGGTCCGTCCTGTAGGCCCTTTCGAGGGGGGTTTAAAGAGGCTTGAAAACCCCTCCATAAGGATGGGAGTGACAAAACGAAGATCATGGGGATGGGGGAAAGGAGAGGGGAGAGAAAAAAAAAAAGGGGAGGGGGGGGAATTGTTCACTTTGTGGGCGCTGATTTGTGAGGGGGGTAGGGAGACTCCCAGAATAGAGATGATTTTTTGGAAAAAACAAGCCAGGGTAACCAGGCCCAAATTAAACCTTTTAGTTTTGATCTTTTGTTGAAGCCAAAAATTTCCCATATGTAGGTTTTGGGAAACCCTCACAAAGGGCCCTCGTTCCCCAGGTTATTTATCCGCGGTTTGGGGCGCCGTACTGAAACCCCCGGGATTTGCGCTTAAATTTCGGCCCCAATCCGGGGGGCAGAAATTTACGGTAATCCCTGCGCACATTGAAAACCCGGGGAAAACCCCGTCGCCCCTTTCCCTGCTCGGAAATCCCCCGGGGGGGGGAGAAAGTAAATTTCCCAAAATTATTTCGGCGGGGAAAGGCCTTTAAAACAATGCATTGTCTTTGGGGGGGGGAGCGGCCCCCCCCCGCGCTCAGGCCCCCCCCGGGTTCCCCCCCCTTTTTCCCACGGGGGTTTTGGGGGGTTTCATATAGGGCCCTTTAAGGGTGCTTTCAAACGGGCGTTTTTGATGGGTTTTTTGGATGCGTTTTTTGTGAAAAACAATGAAACAGCCATTCCTGCAAAAAAAAATCAATCCAAAAAAACCGCCCCAAAAAACTCACCGGTGAAAGCCCCCCCAAACCCATTCTTAAATTAGGGGGAGCCCGAGATTTCCCATTGCCTAGGGATGTGGACTTAGCACCCTTGTAAAAGCAGACGGAGTAACAATTTTTTTTTTTTTAAGGAAGGGATCGCAAATAAAACATGAAAAAGGGGGGGAAGCCTCAGGCGGCCCCTAGGGCCCAAATATCTGTAAGCTTTTGGATCCCCTTTGTATATTGATCCCAAAACCTTTAAAGTTTTGACAAAAGATTGTGCCCAAATTTTTCCCTCAATAGTCTTTATCTTTAAAAATTAAAAAGGAAATGCTGCTTTAAAATTATAAAAAAAAATTTTTTTTTTTTTTTTTAAATTCACAGCCTTTTTTATCCCCTTTTAAAAAGATATGGGTTTTTGCCCAAAATTAAAAAAAAAATGGCATTGGATTTTTGGCAGTTTTTGCAAAATGCCCCTGTTTTTTAAAACCTGCCCACAAAAATGTGATCATTTAGCCGGGAATTATGTGGTTGTTACTAAGAGTTTTTGCAAACAAAAACTTTCAGTAGCACTCTAAAAACACAAAAAAAATAGATGACTAAAAAATTTTTTGGAACGCCTTTTTTTTTGTTTAATATAAAATACATGAGAAAAATTTGGGTTTTAGTGTATATTTTTGATCAAAACTGTAAATGCCCACCTACTAAAGATTTTAAAATGGGCCCCATATTTCCCCCCAGCTTGGGCCCTCTAATGCTTTCAGTCTGAGCCCGGGCCGCACCCCACTGGGTGTTTTAGCCTTGTTATACCCAGCAGGGCCTTTGGGCCAATAAAAAATTTGCAGCCCGGGGCCCCACCTGTAAAAGGACACTGGGGTCGGCAGGCTGTTCACCCAACCGTCCCTTTTTATTAATATTTAAAAATCACTACTGCAGTGGATATTTCAAAATCCGGGGGGGGAGTGCTTGCCCCTTCTTGATGAACGTGATGAAAACTTTGCAACTGTTCTAAACCCCAGGATAAGGGGGGAACAGTATTTGTCAGTGCTGCACCCGCGGGCCATCACTTTTAATTTCAGAAGCGGGGATGCAGGGGATGATGGGGGGCGGGTTTTCACTTTTCCAGGTTCAGGGAAGGGACAAAGGTTTGGGGCCCAGGATTGGCGGGCACCCTTTTAAAGGGGCTGCGGCCCAGTAGGGGGACTTTGATCAAAGAGGGGGCTCGATCACGGTTCATTTGTGCTACCAGGGCCCCTTTTTGGGGCGTCCCTGGACAGGAATCGGAAAAAGTTAAAGGGGAATCTGTGGTTGTAAAAACTTTCAGCCCCCTTTTTGTCCCCTCAGGACCAAATTCTGACCCCCTTCACACTTGCAATGTCTTTCCAGGGACCTTAAAAGCTGGGTAGGGGAAAAGTGCCAGGCCCCCACCCCTCCCCCCCCAGGCCCTTCCCCGCGACTAGAGAGTCCAGGGGAATAGCTGAGCTCCCTGGGGACGGGTGCAGAGGGAAAAAAGGAGCCGTAAATTGTTTGGGGGTTTTTCACACTTCTGATTAGGGTAAAGGGGCCTGCGGATTCCCAGCCCCATTAGGGATTAAGTCGGGGAAAAACTGCATAGGGTTGTTGGTGAATTTACTTTGGGGGGGTTGTTACCCAAAAATGAAATAGGCCCCCGTGTTGTTTGGGTGCTAACATCCTTTAAAAGTGCCCAAAAGCTTCAAATTTTCTAGAAACTAAAAATTTTTTTCAAAACCCCTTATTTGACCTCAAAAGTGAGAATAGTCCCCTTTGAGTTGAGAAGGGTAGGTTCACATGGTTGTTTTTGCACCCGCTTAATCTATGCCAGAAAATACAGTTTTTGGGACATGGTTTGAAGCGGTTTTGGGGGGAACCCTTATATACGATTTGGTAATGTGAGGGGAATTCGGTGGGGGAAATTCCCCTGAAAAATTTGATTTTCCCAAATTTCTATTTTGTCAATGAAAAATCGGGCGTCGTGGCAAAAACCAAATTTAGATTAGGGAATTTGGAGTTTAAGAGGATTGCAGTCAGATTTGTTGCGGTTTCTGACTTGGATTTTTTGTCCCGATTTGCCCCAAAAAGGGCCCCTTGGGGAAATTTAAAGTGAGGTAAAACCTCCCCCAAAACCTGTCCATTTCTGTTTTTATCTAAAAACAAATTGAAATGAAAAACCCAAAAAACAGAACTGTCAGGGGGGCCCACACTTTTTTCGGGATTCTCAGTGCTATTCCCTTTTTTTAAAAAAAATTTTGGGCCCTTCATGGGGAAGAGTTTGAAAATTCTAAACCAATAGAAAAATTTTCCCAGTATACAATGGGGGCTGCTATCTTGCGCTTTTTTTTTGGATTTTTTTTTTTTTTATTTTTTTGCATGTAAATGGGAAAATGAGGTGAATTTTTGGGTCGCTTTAAATTTATGCCACCAGCTAATTTAGTGTAAGGGCCGTGTGAGCTCAGAAGCAGCTACCGGGCTGGGGATTAAGTAAGGTCCTGGTAGGCTTTGTCCGGTATTTGAAGCCATTTCTGTTTAAGTGTATCCCAAAATGCCCGGAGGTGCAGGGGGTGGGAAACCCTGGAACCCCAAAACCCATGATCGAGGGGGTCCCCCTGTTTTAAAGTCGGGGGGGCCGGGTTTTGTACCCTTGGGAAAGGGTTTGTCATAATCTTTTAACTAAGGTTTTGGGAAATTTTTTGTGGCTGACATTGCAAAAGGTCATGTTGAAGATTTTCCCCTTTTCCCCGGGAAAAAAAACAGGGTTTGGGATGTATGGTGTTTTGTTTATTTGCTAGGAAAGGATTTGAACCCAAAACGGTTTTGGGGCCCCTTAAATTTGGGGGAGCAGGCTAGAAAAAAAGCCCGTGTAAATGCTCCCCCGGACATAATTACCCCCCCACTGGTATTGTTTTTCCCGCAAAAGGTTGCAGGTTTGGGGGTCTCTGTTTTTCACCCGGGCCGCCAATGTCCACTTTTCGTTGAAGCGATATGGTGAAAATTTTTGGTGAAAGGGCCCCAAATTTTGCTGTGAAAATTAGTCTTTTTCCCGTTTATGCAGCTTTTTTGCAGAGGTGCAGTGGGCATCCCTTTTGCTTTGGGGCTTTATGCTTTAGGGGGTTTAATGACTTGTTAGACAAGTATTTGGAAAACCCTCTGGTTCATTTTGGGAGTGTTTTGTTCCCAAAGTTGCCCTGTTGTCTGTAGCCCCTTTTACCTCTCACAAAGTGGTGCGCCCCAAATTTCCATGGTTTCTCATTGGCAATGGTGGGCCCCTTTGTCCAAATTGATACACTTTTTTTTTTTCCACTGCCCGGATGTGAGCAGTTTACAAAAAATGTCCGTTTTAGAACCCAAGTTTTCCATTGCCCTGGGAAAACCAAACTTTTTGATTGGTTTTTTTTTTTTTTTTTTTTCCCCGTGCGTGTAGCAGCCCCCTATACACACTTGTATAAAAAACAAAACCAGTCAGGATATGTTAAATTGCTACATGTTGCAGACTTTAAAAATAGATGGTGTTCTTTTTAATTTGACTAAAAATTTCACATTAACAAATTTGTGTTGTTGTTGTTTATTCGGGTGTGGAGTCGGCAAGCCAAAGGCCCCAAACTCAGATTCTCAATTTTCCCAAACCTCCGGGCTCCGACTCCCTCATACAAAGGTACCATGTTTAAGTGATTAAAATTTAAGTAGTAAAAAAGGTTTAAAATCAGGGTGTTTATGCCTTATGAAAACAAAAATCAAGCTATTTAGGTAGGAACAGGGCAATGATAAGCAAAAAAGGGGAACAATGTTTTGATCTTTTGGGAAAGTGTAGAAGAGACCTGGGATCAGTTTTGGTAAAAATATGAATGGAATTTTGATTCGGGCCCCGGGGGGATTGGGGGTGCTGAAAACCAAAGGCAAATTTCCCCAATACTAAACAAAATAATAAAAAATTTTAAAACTTTGATTTTTAGGAGCAAAACAGTAACAATGGGAGTTACATGACAAAATTTTGCAGAAATAAGCAAAATGTTAAATTTTGAAGTAAATTTATTGAAAAATTTGGTAAAATTTGGGTGTATATAAAATTGCTCTTTCCCCTGCATCAAACTTTCCTGGACCAACTTATTATATTTTTTTTGGGGGTCGGTCCCTTTTGTGGGGACTCCGGACTCCCCAGCCCCCCGGTCCTATTTTTAAGGGAATTTTTTATATATATTTATTTTTAAAAATATATTTATTATATATTTATTTATATTTTATAATTTTTATTTTTCAAAAATTTAAATTATTTTTTTGAGGTGCCAAAAATGTCCCCTTCATTTCTGGCCCAATTTCATAGGGGAGAAAAACCCTTTAAAAAATGAAGGTTTTGAAGAAAGTGAGTGGTTTTGTGCTTTGCTTATGCCTTCCCTCATGTCGATTCATTGCTGTTTGTTGGTGTGCTCTGCTTTTAGCCTCGCAGAAAAATTTTGACTTTTTAAACCCTTTTTGGGCCCATAAAATGACCTTCCCCAAACCGTGGGTTTGGTTGGGGTTTGGGAAAAATTTAAAATGTACATTCCCCGGGGAGGGCCAAAGACCCCTAAGGGTGGTTCCATAAAAGAGGGAGGGTTGTGGGTCACTAAAACCCCCCGGGGCCTGTTCTTCCCTCTGCCTCGGGTTGCGGACACACCCATAGCTGAGCATTTTTTAAACTTTTGTGCCAGTATTGAAGCTAATCTGCTCCCCCTCATAAGATAAAAACCGCAAATGTCACGGCCCTACACCGGGGTTGTTCCGTTTTAGAGTGTTAGCATGTGAGCAAAAAATTTTTGGAAAAACATGACAAAAGGAAAAATTTCCCCCGTCTGCAGGTAATTTGGCTCTTCTTTACGTAATGCTACACAAGGCTTGATTGTCCCTTTACTTCATGGCTTGCTTTTTTCTTTTTGTACCTTCTCTTCTGAGACTTTCGGGGTCAATGACTTTTTCCAAGGCTATGTTCAAAGATGAATGTCACTTGACTAAAAAGCCAAAGGAATAGAAAATGTTATGTAATACATGAGAGATCATTCTAGGGCTTTACGTTAAATTTCGGTGGCCCAAATGGGAATAAAAGTGAGTAAAAATTTCCCCAAAGCCCTTTCCTGGGCCCCAACCCTTTTTGAATGTCTATGGCGTACAATACAGAGGGTTGTTTTGGGGATATTTATACCGGTTCTTTGTTAGAAAATTTTTTTAGCTATTTTATTAAACCCTTTTTTAAAAGTTTTGTGGTTTTTTTTAAAGGGGGGTTTTTCCACAAAGGGGTTTTTTTTATGTTAAAAAAATCTTTTTTCCAAAAAAACCCCTTTGTAAATATGTGTCCAATTTGCAGTGTCCTACCTATTCCTAGATATCCCCTCTTGTATGGGCTGCATCAGCTCCTCAGGTCACCATAACAGACCTGTTTGATCTCTCCTGAAAGGCTGCAGGCACTGGTTGCTATGGCTACAGACCTGGCTTCTACTGCAGCCTAGTGCAAGCCAGTAAACATGCCCCTGAATTCAAAGTGAAACCAAGAAAACAGGACTGAGGTAAGATGAATCAATGTAGTGAGACAACCCCTTTAAATTTGTTTAGAGCTCTGGACAGACATTTTTGGTTATTGGTTCAGTGTCGATATGGTGCGCTGCTTAATTCTACCAATGCTTTACATGTATGGTCGTGTTTTTCTGTAATGGAGAAAGCAGAGCTGGCACACCACAAAAATGGAATAAAATTGTGCCATTGTGTGACCTGTTCACTCCAGTTAAATTGTGCATTGTTAACACCTCTATATGGCTGGTGTTCTGCAGCTCCTTAAAGGGATGCTACCATCCACATTTTTCTTTACCTATTGACAAGCAAAACGCCACTTTTATATGCATTTTTTGTAAGGGGGTGGTTATCTTGTGTACATTGCTCTCTATGAGCTCTGATGGCACATCAGTGAGAAAATTGCTTGATGGTCCTTCTTTCTGGTCTGAGCAGTATATTACCAATAATAACCTGATAAGTGTGGGAAAAAAACTCCCCAGTGTGCAATAAGATTATCCTATTTTCCTTTCATGTATTGCTCATGGTCTAGTCTAATAAATGCATCTCTTTTGGACCCTTTTAATGCAACTATTATTTTGCCATTATTTTGGTAAAGAATGCTGGGCATGATTGGGTGTGCTATCTCTGTGGAGAGAACAGAGCAATCATTGTCATTACCTACAATTGTTGTAAAGAGACTATATAGAGTATCAGCCGAAGTAAAGGGAGATTAATTTGAGTCTCCACCATATAGTAAAGTTCCTCTTTAACTTGGTTAATAATGTACACCTTAAAGTGTAACAGACATTGAAAAAACTTCTAACGTATCATGGAGAGATTGTGTTTTGATTGGGGTCCAGGTCCTCAGACCCCCATATATCGAGCTGAAGCCACAGAAGCATTGTGCGCTTTATGATTTAGCTCTGCTTTGGACCATTGCTTTTACAACTTTTTCTTTAAAGGGAGCATTATCAAAAAATGACTTCTTATTTAACTCACATTTTTATGTTTAAACTTATTATTATATTTTTTTTAATTTTCCATATCCCTTTCATTGTTTAAAAAAAAAAAAAAAATAATAATTGTTAAAGGGGTTGTCTCACTACAGTATTTGGCAGCCTTTTGTGGTAGTTGCCAAGCAGAGCTTGTGGAGGGGGCGTGTTTCTCCTCTCAGCAAGGGGTATCTTGCACATGATTCATTCTGTGTGAGCTGGGGGTAGGGAGATGTTCTTAGCTGTCCGAGACTAAGGCTATGTGTACACAGCAAATGACAGTGCTGTCCAAAATGCAATGCCATTTCAGTATTTGCTGTATAGACCTAGCCTAAGGAATCATTGGAAGTTAAAAGCGAAGTGTAACTCGATAGTGTATAACCAGGGCTGTGGAGTCGGAGGCTATTTTGTCGGAGTCGTCATAAAATGGACCGACTCCGACTCCCAAAATATCTAATTAGTTGGTCCAGTTAGTTCGATGCAAAGAGCAAGAGGAATTGGGTCTCGTCAGTGCTACTGCTCCCATATCTTCAGCCTCATCACATGAGGAGTGTAATTGATGATATGGAGCAGGCAAAGCGCTGCCCCAGGGGAAAAGATTCCGCTCCCATGGCAAACAAATTTCAGCAAAATTTTTCACCTGTTTTCAAAGAAGTATAAGAGTTCAACCATTCATCAAAACTGACTCTGGCTGAGACAATTCCTTTATACCCTGACATTGTTAGAGATGTTGCCCCCGTGGTCACCGCTTTGCGCCCAACCCAAGTTAATGTAGAGAGGCCGTTCTCTAGCCTGGAAATGAGATCAGATGTGAGGTCATGTATGCAGGATCTGATGGAGGCGATACTATTTCTCAGAACAAATTCGAAGACTCCACAAATGTTCCCGCAGCGTTTTGCATATTTACAATTTTTTTGTGTTGTAAAGTCATATCCAATAAATATATTTTACACTGACAAGCAAAAGGGTAACAATGTTTTGAACTTGTGACTTTCAGGCTCCATATCTCTCCATCCACTACAGCTTTGTACATGAGGCTACTGTAATTTTATACACAGTCATCTTGCCTATCTTAACAACATTTGACTTGCAAGTATTTAGCATCTGCTTAGTTACTGTTTTGCTCCTAAAAAAATCAAAGTGTTATAGGGGTTGTCTCACTACAAGTATGACTTTTTATGTTAAAGATCTTGTAAAAACAAGTCACTTTGCAATATGTGTCCATTAACAGTGTCCTACCTATTCCTAGATATCCCCTCTTGTATGGGCTGCCTCAGCTCGCTATAGCTATAGACCTGTTCGATCTCGCCTGATAGGCTGCCAGCACTGATTGCTATAGCTACAGACCTTACTTATACTGCAGCCTAGTGGAAGCCAGTAAACATGCCCCTAAATTCAAAATGAAACCAAGAAAACAGGACTGAGGTAAGATGAATCAATGTAGAGAGACAACCCCTTTAATTTTTATTATTTTGTTGGGCTCTGAATAAGATTCAAGCATATCTTGACCAAAATCTGATCCCAGGTCTCTTCTACACATTCCCAATGTTGGTGCAGACTGGACTTGGTACTATAAATATATCACAGTGGAAGAGCGTACTAGAAATATGATAAAATATAACTTTTATTAATCTAGATATATAAAAAACTTACATACCCCACAGCGCTTAAAAAAATTCCACATACAGAGTAAACCGCAAGACCAATATATCCAAAGGGACAGGAAAAGTAAGGGGTATATTATCAATGATATAAGGAACAAAATTTTAACCCCAATAGCCCCCAGTAGTGTCTATAACACCCTAGCCTGATAAACGGGGTAAGCACACGTCCCATTATAAGGACGGCCCCGACTGGGAAACCCGTCCCTGGTATAATTTACCCTAGATTTCCCTAAACATTACATGGGAAAAAAATAGGATAAAAAAGGTACGCCTTACTTTAACAGATGTCCCAAATGTTTCGGCGCCTACCCAATACCTCCTCAGGGACCAATTTATTGGTAGGCTATATAGATTGCGGTGTCAGGATTTGCAAGGAACAGGAAAGATATGGCTCCCAATGCCTAGCACAGCAGACTGGATTGGATACAAATACAGCTTTTTCTTCAACTCTACCCACAAGTGTTTAAAAATCAAAACTTTTGTTACCATTTTGCTTGTCAGTGTCTGTTCTACTAAATAGCTTGATTATTGTATATAAGGTGATAAAACAGCCGGATGGACCATTTTACTACAGGGCAGTCAGGGGTCGGGGCTTCGGCTTGCCAACTCCACAGCCCTGTGTATAACTAAATTTCTCGCCCTCTACCTACTTTGTAACTAGAATGGGTATTTGACATTCAGGACTCTGGGAGAGATGGGATATATATATATATATATATATTTTTTTTTTTCCTCACATAGTGATATATCCTGCAGATTACGTCTCTGACCTCTACAGATCTGCAGAACAAAGCTACACTTTATCTGTTTGTGTTTACGTGGGACTGTACAGCTCACAAGTGTTCTACATGGGACTGCACATCTGTCACAAGTGTTTTACGTGGGAGTGCACAACTGTGTTCCCTCTGTTGTGTTACGTGGGTTGCGCTCTGTGTCACTTTTTCTGAACTGCACAGTACGCTTATGTTTTTTCCTTCCCCGATTTATGTGGGATCATTTTGTGTACAAAAGTAATCCTCCACTCCTCTCTCTCCTCTCCCCCTCCTCTCTCCCCTCTCCCCCTCCTCTCTCCCTCTCCCCCTCCTCTCTCTCCTCTCCCCCTCCTCTCTCTCCTCTCCCCCTCCTCTCTCTCCTCTCCCCCTCCTCTCTCTCCTCTCCCCCTCTCTCCCTCTCCCCCTCCCCCTCTCCCCCTCTCTCCCCTCTCTCCCCCTCTCTCCCCTCTCTCCCCTCTCTCCCCTCTCTCCCCTCTCCCCCTCTCTCCCCTCTCTCCCCTCTCTCCCTCTCTCCCCTCTCTCCCTCTCTCCCCTCTACTCCTCTCCCCCTCTTCCCCCTTCTCCCCCTCTCTCCCCTCTCTCTCCTGTGCCCCCCCTCTCTCCCCTCTCTCTCCTGTGCCCCCCCTCTCTCCCCTCTCTCTCTCTCCCCCTCCAGCTTGCTATCCGCGCTCCCGTATGCAACCAGTGCATCGAAATACTGTCCTTACGCCCATCTGCAACCTGGGCGGAACATGCCGCTCAGTCGACAGCCACTACCACATTAGCTGGGTGCAACCCGACTTGGGCTTCAACACGGTTGCTATGTACACACAAAGCTGGCCCGTTCTCTTAAACCATAGCACATTTTAAACTCTTCTCTTTGTGGTGAGACAACCCCTTTAAGTCCTGCAATTTTCACTTTGGCAACTAGGCCTAATCGCCTGACACTTCCTGTTCTGTAGAGAGATTTTCAGTAGTCTCCTCATTATCAGGAAAAGCAGGGTCAAAATGAAAGGAGACACCAATGTGTATAGATAACACAGGATCCACCAGTCACAAGAGGAGATGTCACAGCTCCCCCTCTCCCTGCACACTGACTTCTTCCCAGGTCACAAAGCATGCCTAGAAAACTCTCCTACAGAAATCAATGGGATGGAGTCAGTCCACAGGCTCCTATGTGCATGAAGCTGCTGTAAAGCCTCTCTAAATGCTGTTAAAGCAGCGCAGCCAAGAATGCTGGCCCCACAATCATATATAGAAAACTGAAATGAGAAATCTACAATCGGAAAATAAAAACGTCTCAGAAGAAAAGAATATGGATCAGGGTCTTATTTTAATAATAAAAAAAAAAAAAAAAAAGGTACAGCTGCACTGGGCCCCCTCTGGTAGGTCACCTGACCTAAAGCTTCTGCTGAGTATTGAAATACCGTTCCCTGCTGCCACCTCTTTACACAGTGTAGGGCCCGGGTCGTTGCTGCCCCTTTTTACCGGGCAGGGGCGATGTGTGTGTTGATAACTTTCTGACCCAAGTATCTCCCTCTTTTCTCTCTCATATTTACCTATCTGTGTCTCCCATCATTTTTCTTTTGAAATTATCATCTCTACTTTCATCGTTGCCTCATAAAAAACCCCCCTTTTTTTCTTCCGTCCGCCCCTCGCCTCTGTCTCTTGATAGTATAGATCACAAGATCTGTGGCCAAGAGCATACACTATAATTTGTTTACTATTAAAGGGGTTTTCTTATCGGGCTGTTTCACAGAGCCTGCTCTCCACTGCCAGCTTCAGACTCCCACTTTTGGTTCAGGCAGTGTGCAGTTCTACAGCAGTGACTGACATTTCAGCTCTGCTATTCCTGTTAATGGGACATTGGTTATAGAGGGGTTTTAACAGCAGGGCACAAGGCTACAAAGCTTTGAAGGGTTAACATTTGTCAGAGATCTAAACAAGCTCTTGTGCTGCTGATAAGACACAGCAAGGAGTGACCTCATATTTCCAGCAAGGGCTCTGAAGCAGGGGGAGGTGATCAGTTATATAGCAAACCATCTGTAAAAAAGCAGATAATTGTTCTAACTTTGAAATTAAGCACGTCAGAATGGCAAAATAGATTTTAATGGTCTTGCTTATCGATGTGGTGGGAATACACCTGTAATTCAGAACACCAAGAATAAGTTTTAACGACATGGAGGGAGTAATATGTGTGCACCATGATCACTGTCATATTGCAGTATGTAGGTGGCAATTACTAAACTAATAAAACTATGTACATTGTGTCTGTCATTATGGGCCACATGTATGAAAACTGTCTAGGTCTAAAATTCACTTTGTTGCCCATAGCAACCAATCAGAATTCCCCTTGCATTTCATTTGGTGCTCTGTAAAAATGAAAGGGGCGCTCTGGTTGCTATGGGCAACCAAGTGAATTTTAGACCTATCCAGTTTTCATACATGTGGCCTTATGTGTTATTTAGCACAGAAAGAGATTGCAGTATTAGTCTAGGTTCACATCTGTGCTGAAGGTTCTGTTCAGAGCTTTCATGATACAAGGGGCGACATTTATGTACGGGGCTGCGCCAGTTTTGGGGCTGTCAGACTGTTCACTAGATTTATAATCGGGCGCCCTACAAAATTGGGTGCATTGTCATCCATCCGCGGCACTTTGTAATGTGCCTGAAATGGGGGGGGAGAGGCGGGGGGGTTCTGGGGATGTCGCACCACAACCGTATGATTCTTCATATTTATGGGGGGAGGACGGCAAAACTGGGCGCATTACTGCTGGAACAGGCAGACCAATTTAAGTGGTTTACCTCAGCCTGATTTCTCGTTTTGGAGCTAGAAAGCGCTTAATCTATGACCCGCAGTACAACATGATCATAAATTCCGGCACATTCTATGCTACTAATTGGTGCAAAAAAAAATGGTGCCTGGGCGCTAAAATACATACATGTCGCCCAACGTGTTCAAAATGACAGAAGAAAATGCAAATGTTTCTACTAAAATGATGGAAACCTGACACCATTGTTAGGCCCCGTTCACACGGCTTATTCACGGCGGATTTGCGAGCCGGATTGCGCTCGCCATTCCGGCGTGAATAAGGGGTGGGACGCGGGCGGGGCCGGAGCGCGGCGGGGGAGCAGCGCGACGGCCCCATAGATAATGCATTATTTACGGCGCGTACGCGCTGTAAATAATGTGCATGTCACTTTCTCCCCCTGCGGCGGATTCGCCGAGCGGGGAGGAGCGACGGAATCCACTGTTCTCTATGAGAGCAGTGGATTACCGTAATTACTCCGACGGATTGGCGCCGTACTGAAGCGCAAATCCGGTGCGGAGTACGGCGCCAATCCGCGGACAAATAAGCAGTGTGAACGGGGCCTTAACTGGCATCACCTCTACGATGGAGGTTCCGAACAGAACCTTAGTGCAGATGTGAACCAGGTCTTAAAGGGAACCTGTCACATGGTTTATTTCCCCCCTCCCTTGCTGAGGACAACACAAGCTAGTGTCAGACCTGCTGTTTCCAGCACGGTGTCCCTTATTCTGTAAGATGCTGTAGTTTGAGATTTAGTGCTCAAACCTGCAGTTTTCAGCCAGAAAAGTCGGTCAGTTTTTTCATACCCCACCCACCTGAGACTGGCCCCGCCCACCTCACAATTAATAAACCTATTACTTTGAATAGGTAGAAACATGTGAATAACTGTCATATGGGCGGGGCTAGTCTTTGGTGGGCGGGGCTAACACCTGCTTATGAGTAAGATTTGAGGGGTAAATGCTCTAAAACTACAGCATCTTAATAAGGGGCACAGCGCTGGAAACAGCATTGCTGACACTAGCTTGTGCTGCTCTCAGCAAGGGAGGCATAACCATATATACCCATCTACAGTCAAGTGGTATGATATAT
Source organism: Phyllomedusa bahiana (assembly GCA_025379985.1). Taxonomy (NCBI): domain Eukaryota; kingdom Metazoa; phylum Chordata; class Amphibia; order Anura; family Hylidae; genus Phyllomedusa; species Phyllomedusa bahiana. The sequence continues at coordinate 13,874 of JAODAL010003689.1, forward strand.
TGAAAAACTAGGATTTTTGTGGTTTTATGGCTAAGGTTATTTTTATAAATTGGTATTTAGAGCATATAAACTTCATGTAGCTGGGCACCTACTTGAGACCTACTTTAATTACACTCTTAGGCCAGATCCCTAGGAAAAAATATTCTGTGTAATGCACTGATGGGAACATGTTCGGCTTTCTGCTGTGCATTTTATTTTCTTCTTGATTTAGATTTTGGTGCATGTTAGGCTGTAGCCTCATCCAGTGGGGGTTAACCTGCACCCTGGCTCCTCTAAATGCAACCCCTGTTCATTTGCCCTGTTACAACATGTGGCGGTCATAGACTTGGGGTCCTTCTGTATGAGCAGATCCTGTCCTGGCGCACACAAGCCATCTATGTATTGTGCTACCAGACACACAATGGACAACTTGTCACAACATGGTATTACAGGCAGTCCTCGACTTACACCGTTCTGACTTACATCTGTCCCCTAGTTACAAACGGAGACGTATAGGGCATGCCGGCACTTGTAGTTCCATGTACCACAGCAGATAGTAGCTGTGGAACGACAAGTTCCAGCATGCCACAGAAGCACATGAGGTGAAAATGAAGTGAAATCTTCTTAACGGGGAACAGACCACAAAGCAAATGTAAAAACCCTTCCCTGCACTATCTGAAGCAAACAAAAAAAAACCTTCAGTGCTGGAGCTACATTTAATAAATCTACCTGTTCCAACTTACATACAAATTCAACTTAAGAACAAACCTACAGTCCCTATCCTGTTTGTAACCCAGGGACTGCCTGTATTTACACTTTGAATTTGATGCTGCCAGTTGATATTTGCAGCAATGTCATCTGAACAGTGTAGTTTTATATATGTTTAAGATGTAAACTTTGATTTTCAGTTTTAAACCCTGGTGACATGGGAGGTGAGGGTGGAACCAAAAAGACACCCTGCACATGGTGCCTTCTAACCTAAGGCCGGCTTGCCTAAAAACCTAGTGCTTACTACTACTCTTCCATTGCTCATGGCATGAATAAGCCTTCATTGGAAGAGGTATACTGAAGCCTTTTGAAGGTTCCACAGTGACCCTGTTGGGATAGAGTTGAACTATTGATCCAGTGTGGGCCTAGCCCCTCTCCGGTTATAGCCGAATTGAATCCTTTCTCAACATTTGATGTAGCTGTATGTCGTAAAGATGTATGGAGCGAACAGGAGCTGTCACTTAAAGGGGTGTTCGGGAACTGGAGAGAGCTTGTTGGTCTGTCGGGGCACGATGATGAAATAGAAGATGAGACTTGTACTTCCCGGATGCTCCCGTTCAGTCACGATGCCGGTCCTTTCATCCACGCAGAAGCAGTGAACGGTCATTGTTCACGTGACAGGCGCAGCAATTTCAGACCACTGCGTGCACATGACGTTGTGGCCTGTGATTGGCCGCACCTGTCACGTGAACAATGACCGTTCACAATTCCTGGATGATCGGCCGCCAATACTGTAAGGCCATGTTCACACAGCTTAAAATGGGACGTATTTCAGTCCGTACTGCGCGAATTACGGTTGGAATCCGTCCCAGTCATTACAGTAATCCACAGTTCTCATAGAGCACTATGGATTACGTCTCCTCTCCCTGCTCGGCGAATCCGCCGCGGGGGGAGATAAGTGACATGTCATTTACTAGGGGCCGTATACGCGCCGCTAGTAATGTTTGTCTATGGGCCGGCGAGGTGCGGCCCCCGCTCCAGCCCTGCCCCTGTCTACAGGCAAGGGGGCGAAAATTACGCCCCGCAAATAAGCTGTGTGAACATAGCCTATAGGAGCCTCAGGGGGGGAACTAGAAGTCTTCTATTTTTTATCATTCGCTGTATTAGCTCCCAGAACACCCCTTTAATGTGCACAATGACCGCCATAAAATCAAAAGCCCCCTCAATTTATGCAGCTGTTTTTATTTTTTTTTTCTCCTTTGTTTCCCGATTCCACTCTAAGGCTAGGTTCACATGGTGTATTTGCAGGGCGTAATTACGCCCCACAATTACGCCGTGTGGCCGAGAGCGGGGGGCCAGCACCTCGCCGGCCCATAGACTTGCATTACCAGCGGCACGTATACGCCGCTGGTAATTACATGCCCCTTATCTCCCCCCTGGCGGATTCGCCGAGCAGGAGGGGGGGAGACGTAATCCATAGTTCTCTGAGAACTGGGATTTCCGTAAAAGAATGGGACGTTTTCAGCCCGTAATTTATGCACTCTGGTGCGTAATTACGGACGGAAATACGTCCAATTTTAAGCCGTGTGACCATGGCCCTTTAAGAATTTTTTTTGGGGGGGGGTTTTCCAGTACATTAAGTGGTAACTATTAAAAAAAAAAAAAATCACTCATGTGTATATATGTCAACTGAAAAATTAAAACGTTATGGCTCCATCCCGTTGCTGGTGAGAAAACATGTCGTTGGAATACACGGCGGCCGAGTATAATTTTAAAAGGGGACTGGATGGAAATGGTCAGGAAGGTGGGTGGTCCACTCATGACATTCTTGCACCGGGCCCACCAGTGGGTTAAACAGCCCTACTAGGCAGACTTTTTTTTTTTTTTTGCATTTAAATTGAGGATATAGACTGGTAATCTTTATGCCTAGAGCAGTCTTTAGTGGCATTTAGCATGCTTTTTTCTAATTCTCCATGTAAAGGAACAACCTTATTTATGGCTGAAAAGGTAGTAACTTAATTTTTATGGAGCATATTTCTCTCTCTCATCTTTTTAACTATGTGGGCTTTCTAAATCCCTGGATATTTGCAGTCTGAGGAGGTTTATTGCTGGGCCTTGTGAGAATGGAGGCCAAATATCAAGTTACATAATGCTGTTAAGTACAGAACTTTCCATGCCCTTCAGCACTTTCCATATTTGATGCTCTTTGAATAATTCATAATTTTTGGTTTTATGAGACTCCCATTTTATGGCTTATATACAGAGGTACAATGGTAAAAAAAGGTAGAAAAAAAGGCTGCTGGTAATTTTATTGTACTAACCATGGAAACGCATAAGCTGCAATAACCCTTTTGTTTCAGTTGTAAAGAAATTAAACTTTTAATGTAATGAGTCTGATGCTCAAATTCTGTGTTAAAGCGAACATTCTCAAACTTCGTCCACTAGAGACCCTAATAAACAAACGATCATCCTGATGTCCATAATGGCTTCAAGCGTTGATTGACTATCAAGGCCAGAAGACATGGCATCAGGTATGAATGCCGTGTCATCAAGGAAGTAGTCACTGACATGGATAGAGTAGTGGTATGCCAGAATGTAATTACAACTGCTTCTTCACCAAGTTTTTACACAGAATAGGTAGGATGGCTTACATAGCGTATATACTCGCGTATAAGCCGACCCGAGTATAAGCCGAGGCACCTACTTTTGCCACAAAAACCGGGAAAGCTTATTGACTCGAGTATAAGCCTAGGATGGAAAACGCAGCGGCTACTGATGAGTTTAAAAAATAAAAATAGATACCAATAAAATTACATAGGCAGTTTAATGTCCCCCATAGGCATGTATAGGTAGTTTAATGTCCCTCCCCATAGGCAGATATAGGCTGGTATAGGCAGTTTAATGTCCCCCATAGGCAGCTATATGTCCCCCATAGGCAGGTTATAGGCAGGTATAGGTCGTTATATGTCCCCTAGGCAGGCTATAGGCAGTTATAGGCCCCCCCCCCCCCTAGGCAGGTATAGGTCCTCTAGGCAGGCTATAGGCAGGTATAGGTACCCCTATGCAGGCTATAGGCAAGGTATAGGTCCTCGAGGTAGGCTATAGGCAGGTCTAGGGGCTATAGGCAGGTATAGGTCCTCTAGGCAGGCTATAGGCAGGTATAGGTCCTCTAGGCAGGCATAGACAGGGTTTAAAAACAAAAAAAACCACTTACCTGGCTCCCCGCTGCTCCGTCTCCCTCGCCGCTCCGCCTCCTCACTGTCCGGCCTCCCGCGCGCTCTCCTGCATCTTCCCGGCACAGGCGGGTGACGTCGTCATGACACACGCTGCCTGCGCCGGAAACTCTGGACGGCCGTGAGTCTGCGGCTGCCCGGGGTCCACTGCGGAGCAGGGAGCGCTCGCTCTCTGCTCCGCAGTGCTATCCCTTCACCTATACGCGCCCCGGAGGAGTCGCATGTAGGTGATCGCGGACAGTGCCCGGACCACCGCAGCGTCCGGACACTGTGCGCTCACTCGGCCTTCAGTTATATGCGCTCCCTGAGGAGCCGCATATAACTGAAGTGTCCCTGTCGGCGCCCGGGCCATCGCAGCGCCAGAGCGCCGACAGTGACTCGAGTATAAGCCGAGGGGGGATATTTCAGCACAATTTTTGTGATGAAAAACTCTGCTAATACTCGAGTATATACGGTAAGTTTTGGGTACACAACTGTCTGCCATCAGTAAAGATTTTTTTAACCATTCTGTTTCACAGAGCAACAGGCAGCTTCAGACTTGCACTTCCTGGTAGGTTGTGGGTGGTTCCATAGCAGTGACTGGCATATCCTGTCTATTTCTAGATACACTTGTTACAGTGCAGGAGGTTTGACAACTGTAGTGCACAAGGCTACTGAGGTCCAAAGGACTAAAGCTTGTCAGGAAGTAATGTAAACAAGCTTCCGTCTTTTAAGATAAGGAACATAGCAGGGAGTGATGTCGCCATCCTGGCCACTGCTGCAGCATTTAAAGGGAACCTGTCACATTGGTTGTGCCCCCCTTGCTGAGGGCAGCACAATCTAGTGTCAGACCTGCTGTTCCCAGCACTGTGTCCCTTATTCTGTAAGATGCAGCAGTTTTAGAGCATTTACCCCTCAAATCTTATTCATGAGCAGGTGTTGGCTCCACCCACCGAAGGCTAGCCCCGCCCACTGACAGTTATTCAGATGTTTCTACCTATTCAAATTAATAGGTTTGTCAGTTGAGGTGGGCAGGGCTAGCCTCCGATTGGCTGGGTTTGAAAAAAACTGACACTCTGAAGGACTCTTCGAATGACTCTTCTGGCTGAAAACTGCAGATTTGAGCATTAAATACACGAAAATTACAGCATCTTACAGAATAAGGGACACAGCGCTGGAAACAGCAGGTCTGACACTAGGTTGTGCTGTCCTCAGCCAGGGGGGCAAAAACTATGTGACAAGTTCTCTTTAAGAGCAGAGATAAGTGGCTGGTAACTAGGGAAGCTTATGTGCGAAAGCAAGAAAAAAAGATATGCCTCTTAACGACCGCCCACCATCTTTTGACAGTGGGCATTGCAGATCGTTCTTCTGCAGCAACGTCAAAAGACGTTGCAGAAAGAGGGGTTTTGCAGCTCCCACTGCTGCAGCTGCGCTAGGAACATAGCTGTAAGAGCCATTTCTAAGGCAGTCTCTGTAACAACCCGAAAGCAGAGGAAACCTCTGATCCCTAGCGCTTAACCCATTGATTGCCACAGTCCATGACTACGGCATAATCAAAGAGCATTTCCCTGATCCTTCTGGTGCTCCGGACTCTGGGTGACCCAATGGGGAACAACTGTACAGTCAACCCTGGGGACCTAAAGTAGCCCCCGGGCTGACTGTATAACAAGCCTGAAGTCAGGGGACACTTTGTGCTGTCCTGACTGCTGCCATTATCAGGCTGACAAAGATGACACATATTGTAATTTATTAGCATACTTGAATATGCTAATACATTACTAAGTGTAAAAAAAAAAAAGTACAATGGTTATCCCTCAATTTGATTGTTTTTTTACTTAAATATTTAATAATTTTTTCTACACTTTATTTTTTATTTATAAAATTTATTTTTATTTTATAAAGTTATTGTGCATACATGACACAAAAAAAAAAACCCAACCTACATATTGGGTATCTACACGACCGTACTAACCTGTAGAATGCATCCAACAGGTTTAGTGTGAAATGTGCATGGTATAAAAATAATTAAATTCATTAATTAAAATATATATAATATTATATAAAGTATATAAATTACTTTTTTTTTTTTTTGTAAACTGAAACAATGCCCTCCAAAAATACAACTACTCTTGTAGAAAGCAAAAAAATTGCAACTGTTGAAGCTCAGAGGCAAAAACTACAAGATATAGCTGCGTCATTAAGTACTTTTCAGGCATTCGCCTTAAGGGGTTAATCTGAAGAGAAACAAAATCGTCACAGTAATGTATTTGGTAATAGTCTTAACCTTTTGCATACATATTTCAAGCAAATTGGTAAGATGGGGATACCTCTTTAATCCAGTTTGTTGAACCCAAAAGAGCTGTGCTTGGAAATATAGATTTCCATGGAATGCACTTCAAGATCCACTCGATCATGTCTGCTTATTTAGTAAGGTACCTGACTGCTGGTCTCCAAAATTTTATTTTATTTTTTTTCCCCTTTCCATTTTTCTACAGCCACAACTAATCTTGACCAGTTGACTCACTTAATCATGTATCTTGAATTGAAAATGTTTCTTTTTTTAATCAGATCATCCCAGCAGCATGACTTTGATGAATGGAGATGGGGCACACGCGCATCAAGCAGAAGTGGAGTCCAAACAAAACGGACATGATGTTGGTGAACAAGCAGAGGATGGAAGTGAACAGGAGGTTATTGTTATTCAGGATACTGGATTTACCGTGAAGATACAAGTCCCTGGGATAGAGTCGTTTTAAATTAAGGTGACAAGTCAAACCGCACTCTTCTCCTTTTTCGTGCTGCGCTCCTTTGGAGACACTAACACTTCTTGTGTTTTCTTCAGGTGTCTCCGCAAGAGATGGTTCAGGAGATCCATCAGGTTCTAATGGACAGGGAGGACACCTGCCATCGGACATGTTTTTCGCTTCAGCTGGACGGGAATGTGCTGGACAACTTTGCAGAGCTCAAGACCATAGATGGATTTGAGGAAGGTTCTGTTCTGAAAGTTGTTGAAGGTGGGTCCATATGATGAACCTTTTCAGCCAACTGTTGTGGGCAGAATTATATTCTGGTTTATGTAGACTTTTGTGCTATGTTGCCCAACTGAGGAACCTTGGCCTATTTAGAGTTTTGCCCAATACGTCATGGTGTGCAACATGCTAAAGCACTAGTCAACATATAGCAGAAGTAAACACCCATAGAAGCGTCCAGAAGTGGACAGTCTCTTCAAGCTGTTTTAAGATGGCACCGTTTGATCAGAGAATATTTGGTTGTTTTTTGGTGTTTCTGGCTAGTATATTGAAATTTGTGTATCCCATTTTCACTTCTAGAACCATACACTGTGCGTGAGGCCAGGATCCATGTTCGACACATACGAGACCTGTTGAAAAGCCTCGACCCATCTGATGCTTTCAATGGAGTGGACTGCAATTCCCTGTCATTCTTAAGTGTCTTTACAGATGGTGATCTTGGAGGTATGTCAGATGAGCTGCTTAGTATTCTGGGGCACACTTCACCACTTCCTGAATATAATTGTCATCATGATGATCACAAAAGAATATAAAAACCAGAAGGAAACTGGATTGGAAATAGCTCTGATCCCCTCTCTTTGCCCCTTAAATGCCAAGATAAACCTGACTGCACCATCTAAGGGATTGAAAAATGGTGCTGTGCACTGTTTTGGTCCCAGACTGGTTCCCACACGATATTGCATGTACATGGTGCAGACCGGTTGTCATTGGCAGCCAAAGGCCTAATGAAGGTAGCCAGGGCTGCCACCTTACTGCTTTTATTGTACATTGTTCTGCAATATATTACTGTTGTAGAACAGTGCACAAGTGATTGCACCCCCTAATGGCCAAATACCCTAGTTTAAAACAAAAACAAAAAAACTCGAAAAACCTGTCATAAAAATAAATAATTTATAAAAAGAAATCAAAAAGTTGCTTTTATCGTAAAATGTAACCAATAAAAGCCGTCACTCAAGTCTATACAGTAAATAGAAAAATAAAACCGATACTGGGTGCAGAAAATGATGCTGCAACACAAATATATTTTTTTGAATTTTTAAACTTAAAGATAAAAAAAATTGATATCCTCAGAATTGTACCAACCTGCATAATAAAGGTAACACTTAAATTTTTAATTTTTAAATAAATAAAAAATAAATTTTAAAAATAATATTTTTTTGTTTTTATGTTAAATGTTGTGGTGGTTTTATATATATAAATAAATTTTTTTTATTTATATAAAAATATATTTAATTTAAATTTTAAAATTTTATATATATATTATTTTTATTATATTTAATTTTTTTTTTTTTTTTTGCGGTGGGGTTACAGTGGAGATTCACAGTACACGGTTAGGTCAATGATATAATTAAAAAGTGTGACTTTTGGAAGTCAGGGAGAAAATAAACGTGATAACAAAAATCCCTGCAGCAGGATGGCGTTAAAAGTAGATCCAAAGAATTCTAAACTATCCTGCTTGTTTTATCTTCACTGAGAAAAGTATGATGCTGCTCACACTTGGGTACAGACTGCTAGGAGGGGAAAAGAGGGAATAAAACCTTCGAGACCAATAAGTGATTGAGATTTATAATGTAAAGGATCTATCATTAAAAAATAAAACAAACTGTAGCTATAACTGAGCAAAATTGATTTTGTGAACCCAAATAAAAGAAAAAAATATGCTATGTGGATCTGTCTACGCATCTCTATAGCTATACACTTCTTTTGTTCTCAATGCATCACTTGTAAATTCAGGAGTTGAAGGTTCTTAGAAGGAATGTTTCATCAGAAAATAACCGATTTAACTCATGTTTTTATATTAAACACATTTTTAAGACATTTTGTTTTTTTAATTTCCCATATTGCTATCAATATTTAAAAAAAAATCCTGAAGTTCTGCAGTTTTCGCTTTGGCCACTAGACCTTATAATGGTCCAACACTTCCTGACTGCAGCTCCGATTATAGCACAGCAGGGGTTTTGAAAGGTTACACCCATGTGTATAGATAACACAGGATCCACCAGTCACAATAGGAGATAGTCCCAGCTCCTCCTGTCTGCACGGAGAGAACTCTCCTATGAATGTCAGTGGGTCTGCTCCTATTCACAGGATCCTAAGTACACGTGGCTGCTGTAAAGCATCTCTCTAAATGCTGTTAAAACCAGCCCCGGGAAGGCTTTCCCCCTAACGAAAACAGACAAAAACCCTATTTAGAAATCTAAAAACAGAAAATTTTAAAAAAAATATGAATAAAAATGTATCGGGTTTTTGGGTTTAAAAAAAAAAAAAAAAAAAAAAATAAAAAAATATAATATATAATATATTTTTTTTAAAAATATTTATATATATAAAATATATATAAAATATATATAAAAATATATATATTAAAATAAATAATAAAAATTTTATTTTTAAATTGGGATATGTTCCTTTTTAAAAGATAAAAATATTTTTTTTATTTATTTTTTGTTTAGAAAAATGGGAAAAAAGAAAAAGAAGGGGACTGAACTTGAAAAAAATAGTTGTACCCCTCCCAAAATATTTTACCTGGAACAAGAAGACCTCTATGGGCCACTGCAAAAAACAGAAAAGGACTTGAAGGTACAGTCATATATTCACACAGAGCCCCTTTAGATTTTTCCCCCTAGGGGTTCATATGGAGACATTCCTTTAAACATGTTGTTTTTTGTTTTCTCCCACAGTTAAGTCTTTTGTTCTTAGCACATTAAAAAAATAGAGCAAATTTTGGGTAAGGGTCCCAAAAAAAAACCCTTAAAATTCTCCTTATTTTTTAAAATTTATTTTAAAAGGAAACTTTTCTGGAGAATCATGTGGGCTGCAGTGCAGGCAGCAGGAAATCCTGACGGACTCCATAATTACAAACAGCTATGTTTTACTCTGAAAAAACTGGGGGTTTGTTCAAAAACCCTTAAAATTGGGGGAGAAAAGTAAAGGGAAATTGCTGCTCCCTCTGGCCCCCCTCCAGCGCCGGGGGGTCGGCCTCATTGACAGCGCTTTGCTTACTTGTGTTTAAATGATGTTTTCTGTAAAATGCAGCAGAGTTTCGCTGTAAGGCAGTGTTCACAGGGCAATATTTCGCCTGCAATTACGCCGTGTGCTCGGGGGCGGACATAGCTGTTTTGTAAAGAGGATGCCTCTTGGGGTTTCAGGTCGGTAACCTAAATGTCCCGACAGGTTCTCTTTATAGCTAATGAGGATTCTTTTTTTGCAGCCTTTGCAGTGTTTGAAAGTGTTCACTATGAGTGGCTGGAACCCTCCTCCCGGGAACAGAAAAATGCATGGAGATCTGATGTACTTATATGTGATCACTACGGAGGACCGCCATGTCAGCCCTCACAGGGATCTAACCCCGGGGATTTTACCCCAATCAGAATTTTTTGGGTTTTTATGGCATTTCCCCTTTTTGTCTGACTAAATTTTAAAGGGTTCTTTCCCCCAGGATTTGGGGTTAAATTTGTCCATCTTGGTTGAACACCTTTCTCTGGGCATTTACATAAAGGGTTGTCTGAATTGATAGTTTTCTCATCTATTCATAGATATGGAGGACGCAATACAGATCTCTGTTCACATTTTCACACAGTGTTGTGTGCCAATGGGGACCCTGGTGCAAATTCTGAACATGTGTAGGGTGTCTTTTTGGCACATGGTAGGCCAGTATGTGTCGCCATACTATCGTGCTGTTTTGAATTGGAAAATGGGCTATCCGCCAACACAAAAAATACAACCGTAACCAGCGCGCACCAATACCCATACAAACATTGACGTTTTGGAACATTTAAACGGCATTACTGCTTTTCTGCTTGTACAGAATGGAGGTTTTTAGTGTACAGTTTGATCAAAATGTGTGTGCTCACATACTGCATCATGGTAACGTGGGTCCCTATTTCTAGACTTGTGTCTCCTCTATGCATTCAGGGGAACAGGCTACATTTACACTGAGTCCTCAGGCAGATGTGTGGGGTGCACTGCGAAGATGGCGGAAGCTACTCCTCCAAATGCACAACACAAAGTCAAAAATTAGCCAGCACATCCTTTTACAATTGCCATAGGCACTGGTGCTTGCTGTTGTAGCGGTAATCCACTCGAGCCACAACAGCTTGTCCCAGCGTCTGTCTATTGTAAATAGATGTCCTGGCTAAATTTTTTTTTTTTTTGTAGGGTAATGATGCATTTTATGCAGGAGTGTACAGTAAAAAAAACTTCCTTAATGTCTTCCTGTGGGTGACATCTACCACTTTGAATTCCTATGAACTATACACCATTTAAAAAATGAATAATTGGCTCAAGATAACTTTTAAAAACATCTGTTGGGGACTTAGGCCTCATTCTGAGTTCCTGTTGCAGGTTCTGTCAAAAACAAAAGGAAAATAGCGCAGCATGCAGCAGTAATTTTTGTGTTAAAATGACCGACAACAACGGGGTCCGATGGATTTCCATCATGGTGTCCAAAGTGTTCATAGGGAATGGTTGACGTCCATCATATAATGGATCTGGTGCCACTTCTGAAACAAAGGGCTATCAAACAAGACATGGAAACCTCTAAAGAAGCATTTATGCTATCTGCAATACATTTAAAAAAACTTTGAGATCCTTAGTTCACATGTTTTGATCAAAAAATGTTAGTGCAGAACAATACGTTGCATTTGCATATATGCTTTAATTTATATAGGGAGGAAATGGATGCCTCCATTTTTGGTTTCTTTCTTCTGGCACCTCTCAACGCCTCCACAGTTTGTTAGATCAGTGCAGTATGCTTTTAAGGTTGGTGCTTATTTTTTATTTTTTCTTCTCTGTGTTATGGAGGTCTGTTGACCCAAATGAGAAGTCTGTATTGGTCTCAAATGAGAGGTAAAAATAGAGTAGGACCACCCGCCTTGAGATCCCGTTGTAAGTTCGTGGGTGGCTTAAACATTTTTTGATCAAAACATGTGAACTAAGAATCTTAAAGTTTTTTTTTCATGTACTTCTGAAACAAATGCTCAGAATGGAATCTCTGATGCAGATGTGAAACTAAGGCCAATATCGTCTTATTGTCTTGTTGGCCCACTGTTCAGTTTACTATTTAAGAGTTATAAAATTTCATCAGAATTTGACTTGTCTCGTGACTTTTCCTTAATTTATTTGTAACTTTTAATTTTATAAAAAAAAAAAAAAAAAAAAAAAAAAAAATTTTATTAATTCAGCAAAGTAAGTATGGTATAATGCATGTGATAAAGTACATTGTAAATATAATGGCAAAGATTCATGTGGCATCAGGTGTAGGATACATAACATGCATATGATTTAGGCTGCATCCACACGGCAGTACGCAAATACTGGCAGGATTCTGAGCAAATAATTTGGCCAGTATTTTGACATAATTACAGTGGTTTTGGGGAACTGATCTGTCTGCGCTTTGCGGATTCACTGACCTTTTCTGTCCGAAAAACCTTCTGAAGAATGCACAAGTTTTTCATACTGCTGGTCAGAAAAACAGATTTTCTTTTAAAGTCTATCAGGATTGTTGACAGTCGGTTTACAGAAGGCTTTCAAATCCGAAAATCCTGCTATTGGGATAAGCCCTTACTTTACAAAACAAGGTCTAAGAACTAACCATTGGTTGTAGTGTTTGAGAGGAAGTGTATAGCATACATTTCAAAAAGTCAGTTGAAGATCCGGCCATCTGCACAGGCTTTTAAATCAACACGGGTTAGCTTTAGCGGGAAATTACACCCCCCTGAAATGGGGGAGGTTGAACAGGCCAAGAGGGGGTAGTATGACTTTGGTTTACCACCTGTATTGAGGTCGCCTTGTCAATTGGCATGTGGGCTTATTAGAGGCTGTTCACACAGCAGAGTGCAAATACCAGTCGGATTATCCGACCGGAATTTGCACTGTTTTCGGGCCGGGGGGACAGCTTTTCTCTTGATTGGGCGGAGAAAAGCCCCCCCCCTTCGCAGGGGCTTGTTCATTTTCCGCCCAAAACCGGGGGGAAGAATGAACTTGTTCTATGTTTTTCGGACCGCTGGGGGTCTAAGAAACCCCCGGGGAAAATCCTACCGGTTTTTCCCATTAAGGTCAAATTAAAAGTTGTCCCCCTTTTACAGTTTTAAAAACCAAAAAACAGTCTGAAAAAACCCCGGGGTAAAAAAATCCGTGAAAGGGGGGACATGTCTTAAAAGTTTTGTTTTCAAAAATTCCCACTTAAAAAACCTAAAATTTTTTGAGTATTCAAAGCAGAAATGCCTTTCCAAAAATTCTTGTGTTTTTGATTGTGTGGTTTGTTTGGTGCTGTTGTGTTTTTTTTTTATTTTTTTATTTTTTTTTTAGTGCTAGTAGAGTGCTACTGATATTGGATTGTGTTTGCATTTTTTTGCCACACCAGCATGCACCTATACACATTTTTTTGAAAAAAAACTTTTTGGGATGTGCAGACCGAACATTTTTTTCTTAGATAGTTTAAGTTGCATTGTACATTTTAAAGGGGGTTTTAGGGTGATAATCTAATGCAAGGTTAATACTGGGTAGTCATTCAATAGTGGAGTCTGTATTACTTGCTTAAAAAGGGGGAACCCCGGGCAAAATTAAAGGTTTTTGCCCCCCTTTCCCGAAAGGGGAGCACAAACTAGGAAAAGACCTGCTGTTCCAGCCGTGCCCCCTTTTTCTGTAAGTGCCGCCCGTTTTAGAGATTTACCCTTCAAAAATTAAATTTATGAGCCGGTGTTTTGGGTCCCCCCCCAAATGTAGCTCTGCCCACTGAGTTAAATTTACATGTTTTTCTACCCATTCAAAGTCAAGGTTTTTCATTTGAGGTTTTCGGGGGTTGAAAAAAAATTGGGGCTTTTTTTGGCTGAAAACTCAGAAATTTTAGCAATAAATCACAAAAAACAGCATTTAAAAGAATAGGGGACACAGACTGGGAAAAAGGGAAGTCTGACTACCTTTTTTCAATCTTCAACCAGGGGGGCAAAAACTGTGACAGGTTCTCTTTAAAGGGGTTGTCTCACCATGCTGTTTTACTTAGCCACAGCCAACTTCAGGCTCGCACTTCCTGGTTAGTCTACAGCAGTGAATGGTGTATCAGCTCTGCTGTATCTAGCTGTCTTGAAAAGGGGACATAATGCGGAGCGCAAAAGGGGTTAAAGCTTGCATAACAAATGCAAAAAACTCAGTTTCAAGGTAAAAAAACAAAGCAGGGAGTGACTTCACCATTTCCACCTCTGCTGCAGACTGTGAGAGCAGAGAGAGGTGCCTGGTAACTAGGGAACTTGGTAAAAAACAAAGATAAGATCTGCTCCAACGAAAAGCAAAATAAAAAAAAACCCAATTTTTTTTTGGAAAAAGGGGTTTTTAATCTTTGTCCACTTATTACATTAATTAATGTAATAAGACTAACCCTTTAAGTTATTGTATCTTCTCTATTACAGATCTACAGCGTACACATTAAACCCCCAAACCACCACCCCCCAGCTTCCCCCGCCCCCCCTTAGTGGAGGCAAAAATCAATCCCCCCTGTATTCAAGAAGAATTTTGCCGCTTTACAGAAGAAAAGGTAAAATTTTACACGTTCATAAATCTTCGCTGATGTACACACAAATGAAAACTGTACACCTGAATGGGGTTATTGAAATAGGCTAGGTCTACACTGCGTAGGATAAAAAAAGTCGGAAACAAAGTCCTAAAAACCACTTTTGAACCTGAGTATTTCTGACAAGTTTTTTTGGGTGGGGGTTTTTTTGGGTTTTTTTTTTTTGTTTTTTTTGCCATGATTTTTGGTGTGGTTTTTCAGGTAGGTTCACTGGTTTTTAAGGCTAAGTCTAAAAAAATGCCCAAATGAAAAAATCCCTTTTTAAAAGTGACAGCTTTTTGAAAACTTGCAGGATCACGTTTTTTGCCGCAGTTTTCGGATTTGCCGTCTGCAACATGATACATAATCCACCGGATTTAAAACCCGACGGCAAAAAATCCATGCCCGGGTTTTTCATTGCGGTCTATGCAGCACAGTGTGCCGCTGGATATGCACCGCATTCAAAATACTGAATCCACCGAAAATCCGACGGTAAAGCTATGCCGTGTAGACGAAAGCCTAACGTAAAACCCTTATTTTTTAAAAATTTTTGGGCATTCTTCGAGATCCACCCAAAAAAACCACCCAGGGGATTTCAAAAAATAATTTTTTGACGAACCCCCGTCGGAATTTACAACATGCTTTGAAAACCGACCGGAAAAAAAACGCCTGTGTAGACTACAGGTCGTTTTTTTTTTTTATTTTTGAGTCTATGGGAACTGTTTTCAGTCGGATTTTAGGGTTTTCTAAATACTAAAAACCGACAAAAACCCACGGAAAGCCAGTCTGTGTAAAACCCCCCCCCACCCTTAGATTTGACGTTTTTTTAAAGTGGGGGGGTAAAAGAGTAGCCCTGTTTTGGGAAAGAGGGTCCCCTCATAACTTTGGGGCCCCAATTTTTTTTGGGGTTTTTTGGGAATTTCCTCTTTTCCCCAAACTGAAATCCTTTTGGCTGGGCTGGAATGTTTTCCCTTAAACAATGAAATTTGGGTTTTTAAGGGGAAGAGAGTCCACCACTCCAAAGGGGGTTGCTTTTAAAGGGATTAAAAAAATTTTTCCCCCATAATTAAAAAATTAAATTTTTTTCAAACCGTGATATGGTACAATGTTAGCTTTAAATGAAATTTGGGGATTGGGTTTGTGACTTTTCCCAGTTTAATCAAAACCCTTTTAGTCATAAAAAATCACTAAGGCCTTTGTTCAAAAGGTTTAAAAAGGGGGACGTATTTCACCCGAAATTTAAACGCCCCGGGGAGTGCGAAAATTTAGGGGCGGGAAAATACGTCCCAGTCTTTACATTAACCCACGGGTTCTCTTAGGGAAAAATATGGTTTTCTCTCCTCTCCCTGCCTGCGAAAAACCCCGCGGGGGGAGTAAGGCATGTAAATTTTCCAGCGGCGTTATAAATGTAAATTACCACCCGGGGCCCCCCACTCCCTCTCAGCCCCTTTTACACGGCGAAATTTACCCCCGCAAAAACCCTTGTAAACTTAGCCTAAGGAGAAGAGAAAATTTGGAATGTAATATGCAGGGAAGGAAGAGGGACATAAAATTTAAAAGTTTGGGGAAGGGGGGAGGGGGGGGCTACAAAGGTAAAAAAAGGGGAAAAAATGAATTTTCCATTTCTTCAATCCCCCTTTTTTCGGGCCTTTCCCCTCCTTTTTTTTCCTTTTTTCCCTTACAGTGCCTATATAAACCAAGGTTCTAAATTAAACCGAAAAGTCCGCTCTGAGTCACAAATTCATTTCAACCCCTTTTTTTCCCGCATCACTCTTTTATGAAAAATTTGGGTTTTTATTTTTAAAGAAAGATATGTGGACATTTCACTAAGAACTCTGAAATTATTCATAAAAGCAACCTTCTTGTTTGCCGTTTCCTCTCTCTCATTTGGATTGCAAAATCCTTTTTTTTCAGGCCCCAAACCATTTTAAACCTATTTTTGGGCCCTTATTTTCCCACTTTTTGGCATAAAAGTTTATTTCGGTTCCAGGAGGCATTGCTCATTACACCAAGCAGTGGAGAATTTTTTGGGAGTGTGCCCGGGAAGGGAGAAAAAGGACACAATTGAAAATTGTCCGATGCTGGGGGCCCCGATAGGGGGAACCCCCACAATCACTAAAATGAAGTCCCCGACTTCCCTTTGTGCAGCGAGAAATGCTTTGAATAGGGCAGAAGGAGCCTTTAGTGATCAGATATTTATAAATAAAGGTCTTTCACGGAACAACCTATTTAAGGCCAACTTTACTTTTGTAGTTGTTCAGTACCATATGGGAGAAATATAGTTTGTGGTATATTTCCGGGTTTAGCCTTTTCAGAGAGAAGGTTGCAGGTCCACTCTGCTCTGATTAAAAAACGTTTTTGCATGGGGGTATGGCTGGACCCAATTTTTGGATGTGCACTCCACCCATCCATACAGTCAAAAAAGCAAAAATTGGTCGGCACATCGAGACAATTCTAAAATGTTTTTGTATAGGTGCATGCTGGCAATGCAAGCACAACACAATATCGGCAGCACTCTATAAAAAAAGTCAATGGGAAAAAAGGGAAATTTTTTCCAAAAAAACATTTTTGCTTTCTTTTTGGGAAAAACCCCGGAAATTTGGGTTCTTTTGGTACAAATTTTTATTTAAAACTGTAATTGCCCACTACGTGAAAGGGAAACCCCAAAATTTGATGGGAAAACCCACCTGATACTTCACCTCACTTGGTGTCCAGATCTTCTGATCAGACCAGCTGGGACAGTCTCTCCCTGAAAATATGGAGATTTTTTTTTTTTTTTGTCTTAACTTTAAGTTTCGATGCCATGGCAGCTATAATACTGATATATTATTGCATTCCCCCTATGAAAGCAAATCCTATAAATGTCATCCTTTTATTCTATAAGCCTTCTATATATGACACACCCCCCTTTTCTTTTCCAAATTTTACTTTAGGATGGGGCATCCCCCGTTTTGGGGGTGTGTTTTAAACACGGGCCCTTCCCTTTAACTCTGCATTGCCCTCGGATAAAATTTTTGGGGCAGACAGCAAAGTTTTTGGCACCTGCTTCGTTGTCCCCTTTCTCAGTTTTGCCCATTGCATCAATTAGTGTGACATTCTTGTAGACGGAGCGTGGAAGTTTTTGCTGGAAGTTCTGAAAAATCTGCGGGAACAAAATGGATGTTTTTGTTTTCCCCCATTTGAAATCTGTGGTATTATCTCATTAAATCGTATCATTAGTGTAACCCAGCATGAGCTGACTAAATGGGTTCCTGTTTTTTATTTTGATTTTTTCACAGAGGGGAAAAATAATTTTGGGGGGGGAAACCCCCTGTTTCTGGAAAATTTAAAAATTTTTAGTGCAGGGCTGGGTTAGTTTAAAAAGCTAGATATTTGGGACAAAAGGGTTTTTGTTTTTTATTCCTTACAGAGAATTTGTATTTTAACCCTTTTTTGGACTTTTAAGGGCGCAGTGAGTTTCCTTTTTCTGCTCTTGCACAACAGTCTTCTCAGAGCCTCATTTTTTTTTCTTTGTCCTTCTGTTGATGTAACTTAGTGATTAACTTTTAATTTCCTAAGACTGATTAAGTACATTTTTTTTTAAAAATGTAAAAAAAAATTTTTTTTTTTTTCTTATGGCATTCAGTGGACAGTATAAATGTATGGACCTGCGATCACTTCTAGAATACAATGCTGTCTTACACCATTTTATGTCTGTTAGTGTTAGATGTGCCTTAGACCGAAACTAATGGGGATGTAGACATGGCATTTCCTAGGCCCTCTTCTATAATAGCGACATCTAGGGAGTACGGATGAGGTGACAGAGGAGCTTTCCTTTTTCTTTCAGACTTCTAAATTGCCGTGGTCAGTAAAGTCCAAGGCACCTAAGGTGCTTAAAGGGGTGTGTCCACGTTATACGGTTTTTACTTATTATGCCTATTGCCTATATATACATGTGTTAAACATTCTACTCTCCTTCCTTTTTTTATACCAGTTTTGTAGACCCCATATCTTAAAAAAACAAAAACAAAAAAAAAAACGTATATACTCGAGTATAAGCAGAGTTTTTCAGCACAAAAAATGTGCTGACAAATCCCCCCTCGGCTTATACTCGAGTCACTGTTGGCACTTGGGCGCTGCGATGGCCCGTGCGCCGACAGGGACGCTTCAGTTATATGCGGCTCCTCAGGGAGCGCATATAACTGAATCCCGAGTACCTGACAGCGTTCGGGCGCTGCGATGGCCCGTGCGCTGTCAGCGATCTCCTCCCCTGTGTGCGACTCCTCCGGAGCGCACACAGGTGAAGAGAGACCACTGCGGAGCAGAGAGCGAGCGCTCCCTGCTCCGCAGTGGACTCCGGGCGACCGCAGATTCGCGGCTGTCCGGAGTTTCCGGCACAGGCAGCGTTTTGTCATCACGCTGCGTGCGCGGCCTGATGACATCACCCCCCTGTCCCGAGGAGAGGCGCGCGGGAGGCCGGGACAGCGGGGAAGGCGGGGGAGCGCCGAGGGAGACGGACAGCGGGGCCAGGGAAGTGTCTTTTTTTTGTTTGTTTTAAAAACGTGCCTATATCTGCCTGGGGGACCTATACCTGGCTGTAACCTACCTATACCTGGCTGTAACCTGCCTAGGGGGGCCTATAGCCTGCCTAGGGGGGCCTATAGCCTGCCTAGGGGGGACATTAAACTGCCTAGGGGGGCCTATAGCCTGCCTAGGGGGGACATTAAACTGCCTATGTAATTTTATTGGTATCTATTTTTATTTTAAAATTAACCAGTAGCCGCTGCATTTTCCACCCTAGGGTTATTCTCGAGTCAATAAGCTTTCCCGGTTTTTTGGGAAAAAAGTGGTGCCTCGGCTTATACTCGGGGGGGTTATATAGTTATACGGTAAATAAATAAAAATGGTTTTGTACCCCAAAATTTTTGTCCAGAGTAATGGCTACTATGGACTAAACATGGCGTCTGTTATGTGACCTCGTGAACAGATTTAATTTTTCTATGAGGTTTTTAAAAATAATAGGGGAATAATTTTTGTTGGTTAAAATAAACTGGACAACCCCTTTAAGGAACCATTGACATAATCATGTTATATGCTTATGGCAATATTTGTCAGGATATCTTGAGGTATTCTGGCATTCAGCACAGCGGCCCCATAGAATCTATGGACAAAAGTGTTTTCTTTTTTCATTTTTCCTTGTTTTTGGGTCAGACACTTAAATTTCTATCCTGATGGATACAAGGAACCGAGCCTGAAAGTGTGATGTGTAAGAGGTGTCTGCGAACGGGTCAGATCCAGCACTGAGCTCAGCAAAATTGTTCCCAAAGAATGGAAAGTGATTTGTAATTTGGGTGGATGAGCCTTCTGACCCAATGGACTTCTGATTCCCAAAGGATGTTTGGGATAATTCTACAAATGTAACACTTTCTCTAATTTGTCTCACCGTGGAGATCTGGCCACTTGTTCTATCCCCATTAGGAGCCGGGTTCTTGATTGTGTAATGTCTCTCCAATGAACATCTGTGTAAAAAAATAAAAAATAAATTATGGATTTGGATCACTAAATTCTTGAAAGGATTTTTTAAAGAAAAGAAACCCCCCGTGTTTTATTTTGGGAACATAATTGGCTTAAATTTTAAAGGGGACCTGAAGTGCTAACCAAAATCCCTGTTAAGACTAAGAAATAAAAACTTATTTTTGTCCTTCTCTCCAGGGTTCAGAGACATCCTTTCGAACGGATTGCTACCCCATTCCAGCTCTACAGCTGGACAGCGCCCCAAGTTGAACACGCTATGGACTGTGTTAGAAAATGTTTACCATCCCGCTTGGTTAGGGCACATTCCGGGTGGTAATAGCATTTTGTTGACTGTCTTTAATTTAGTAATCCATGCCTCCCCTCCAGTCTTCTGCTGCATTATCCATTCATCAGTTATTCTCTCAAGCAATTAGAACAAGCTTGCCAAGCTCAAAGGCTAACATGGGCCAAATCAGCAAAGTCTAAGTTTGTGGGCCACAAATTAAAAAAAAAAAAAAAAAAAAAAAAAAAAAAACAGATTTTTTTTTTTTTTATAGAAAAGGAAGTTTGTTTCATAAATTTTGTTTTGAGAAAATGTAAATGTAATCTTCCCAAACATGCGGGGGCGCAGCTTTTCCCCCCTTTTTTTCTTCACCCCACTAATAGCAGCAAATACTTTAACTACTCATAATGCCTACCACATCATCCGCCACGTGACGGTCAAGGTGCCTTTAGTCTTGTACTGGTTTGCTTGGTGTGCCTAATATGGCCGATGACTAGTAGCCCAATTATATGGTGATGCAGCCTTCCCCACCGAATGGCTAGGCACACCAAGCAATCCAGTATAAGATTAATAGCAATGCTACAGACATGTGGAGGGAGTGGCATGGAAGGTATTATTATGGGCTGCTAAAATATTCGCTACTATTGGTGGGGGGGAAAGGCTATATCGTTCCATAGATGCAAGACACTTAATAGTCTCATTTTGGAATTTTTACGTTTAAAAAAAAATTAAGCTACATAATTTTTTTAAATTTTTTAAACCCCAATTGGGGTGGCCAAAGAAATTCTTGTGGGCTGCAATTTAATGGGCCCAAATTAATTATAAAAATGGTTGTATATCGATCATATTGATTTCCATGGATTATAGTATAAGCCTGTATTATTCTCTCTATTTGGCACTTGTGTATACGTCTTTTTCTTTCCTCCAAAGGTTCTTGTTCCATTTTAATAGTGATGTTAGTTTACATGTTAAAACATTTGTAGAAGACAATAGACTATGGAAAGTTTCATATGATCATAATGCAAGTACATTTCTGTTTCTGAATTACAGCTGCAAGTGACAGGCGGATAGTCTAATGATCTGAACTGACTGGATCATAAAACCTTATGTTGCTGTCAATAGATTCATATTCAGGTTAGGACACAGAAATGCAGAATTTTTCTGCATTAAAGGGGTTTTGCCACTTTGAAAAACGCCTTTGGAATTGAGATGTCTGCACCTGCGCAGTTGTCCCTGCATTTTTCTATGACCGTTCAGAATATAGCGGAGTGGAACTCCCATAGAAATGAATGGGCGAGAGCAGTGCAAGTGCAGTCGTCTCATGTCACTGAGGCCGGCTCATAGCTGGCTACAGGCTGGCTTCAGAAAAAAGGTTTTGCCAAGTGGGAAAGCACTTTTAAATCCAGGGGTAAATGTGCACATAAAAATGTAACAGTTTGTGTGTATTTTGTTGCTGATTTTACCCCATTCAATTCAATGGGGTTAAATCCAAGTTACAAATTGACATGCGGCAGATTTTACAAAGCTACACTGCAGGCCAAATGCTGCAAAAATCTGCGACGTAAGATTTGTAAAAACCTACCCACATGGTTTATACTGTAATCTGTTGCAGATTCTCTCTCCGCATATCCTTGTTGTTTGCTATACATATTTTTAACATGTAAATTAACAGAACTATAAATCAGGAATGTCAAACTGTATGGAAATGACAAGGCTGGTATAAACACCCAAGAAGCAGAAGCATGATGGTAAACAGGCATTTCTGTGTAGACTATGATCCGCGACCCCATATAATGAGCATCTGTTGGCTTTTTCTGTTTTTAGACTAGAGACTGGAATGAAGAACTACAGACTACAAGAGAGCTGCCCCGCAAAAACTTGCCCGAAAGACTGTTGAGGGAAAGGGCTATTTTCAAGGTGAGCAATTGGTATGGTAAGCTGCATCTCAAGACCACAACTGAAACATTTCCAGCACATCTCTAATTTACAGGTTTTCAGCTCCTATAGAGATTATTGCATTTTCTCTTACCTTTTATTCTATACCATATAAAACCAACCCAGGCTTGAAAGGAGCAATTCTGAATCTCTAAAGGGGGTTTATTATTGTAAAAAAAAAAAAAAAAAAAAAAAAGTTTACGAGTTCCTCTAACTTCAGCTCCAGTCCTGCAGGAATACCCTTACCACCCTTGGTTGAACGTCATGGAAATATGTCTCTTTCCCAATCGTACGAACTATGTAACCTCCGTCTTTCACATGATTGGCCTTGGCATCGAGGTTTGACCGTAGCGGATTTATAGAAGTATATAAGTGGCCCCTACAAAAATATGGGGAGAAGCTGTTTCATGTAAAATCCTCAAAAAAAAAAAAGAAAAAAAGGGACACTCCCACGAACTGGAGAATAAAAGGTTTAATGTCCATAGAAGGAAAGCCTTCTTTAACATGAGTACAGTGAATCTGTGGAATAGCCTGCCTGAGGAGCTGGTCACAGCAGGAACAAGTGAGGGCTTCAAGAAAGGCTTAGATAACCACTTACTACTAAGTAATACTTAGCAGTATAAAACACTGAGATAGTCTGAAGGCAATTTAGGGTTTGTAATAAAATATTCCTGTAGGGCAGATTTGCTTCTTGCCTTTATGGGTTCCAAAGCCTTCATCAGTGGAGGAAACCACTCTTAAAAATTCAGTCTACCACTTCTTTCCCCACCCTTGGTTGAACTTGATGGATTTGTCTCTTCTCAACTGTAATTACTATGTAACCTTCCTTGCTGTATTGTAATTTTAGACCTCTGCGATTTTTACTTTCATTGTATAAACCCTCAAGTTTCTCACTACATCCTTGCGTTTTGGCATTTTATAGCTTCAGTTGATTGTACATGTTCCTTACAGAGCTTTTCTTTCAGGTCCACAGTGACTTTACAGCAGCTGCTACCAGAGGTGCTATGGCAGTTATTGATGGGAATGTCATGGCTATTAACCCCAGTGAGGAAACAAAAATGCAAATGTTTATCTGGAACAATATCTTCTTCAGCTTGGGATTTGATGTCCGAGATCACTATAAAGATTTTGGTGGCGATAGTGCTGCCTATGTATCTCCAACAAATGATCTCAATGGAGTACGGACATACAATGCAGTGGACATAGAGGGGCTTTATACATTAGGAACAGTAGTAGTGGACTATCGAGGTTACAGGGTTACGGCACAATCCATTATTCCAGGGATTTTGGAGCGGGAACAAGAGCAGAGTGTCATTTACGGGTCCATTGACTTCGGCAAAACTGTTGTGTCCCACCCTAAGTACCTGGAGTTGTTGGAGAAAACAAGCCGGCCACTTAAGATCATGAAACACAAAGTCCTTAATGATAAAGAAGAGGAGGTGGAGCTGTGCTCTTCAGTAGAGTGCAAAGGGATCATTGGCAACGATGGGCGCCATTACATTTTGGATTTGCTACGCACTTTCCCTCCAGACCTCAATTTCCTACCTATTGAAGGTGAGGACATGCCAGAAGAATGTAGGAAGATGGGTTTCCCCAAAGAACACAGACACAAGCTATGCTGCCTACGTCAGGAGTTGGTGGACGCTTTTGTGGAACACAGGTAATGTGGCTGTCATGTTCAGAGAAGAGGAGAGAATGGTGTGCCACTGGTATTGGAATGTCTGTTTATATATACCACAACCCTGCCAGCTTGTGCAAGTTTTTTTGTTCAACCCAATTTGTTTGGTTTGTTTTAAAATATAAGGGAGGAGTGGATGCCTCCATTTTGTTTTTTTGCACTCCGCCCACCTCCACAGGTTGCCAGATCAGTGCAGTATGCTTATAAGGCTGGTGGTTTTTTTTCTCTCCAGATTATGGAGGTCTGAGGAACCAAATGAGAAGTCTGAACTGAACTCAAATGACAGGTAATAATAGAGTAGGACCACCTGCCTTGAGGTCCCGTTGAAAGCCGGAGTTGGCTTAAACAGTTTTGATCAAAACATGTGAACTAAGAACCTCAAAGTTTTTTTCATGTCATGTTCAGAGGTCAAGTTCTATAGCAATTTATGGCAATACTATGTTTTCCATCAAAACCAACATAATATTTTTGGACTTGCTCTTGGGTGAGTGCACAAACCTCTCTATATACTGTTTTAGACGGGATATACATTCTCTGACAAATAGGTCAGTGCAATGAGGTGCCCCCATTGTTGACGAGATGCAGCCTAGCAAGCGGTTACAAGAAAAGTGATTATCCCCTGCACAGTCCTAACTATGGCTGCCTAATCTATAGTTCACTAACATAACGGACTCCTTTTAGGTTAGATTTACACAGGGTATTTTTCCTTCACAAAACTATGCAGTGAAGGGTGAAAAATAATAAATTGGTCGGTGTGAGGGTTTACTTGCTTTTCAGACCTCACTGATTGTTTTGCATAAAGCAATGGCTTATGGGAAAAGAGCTGGGGAGCTCCACAGCGCACTCTGTTGGATGTAGTCATCCTCAGTTCACGTGTAGCTTGCAGGAGCCTTGCAATGTGAAAGGGATTTGAGCCAAACCAGTTAAGTTCATCTACTGACAGCTGTTTCTGGGTATTTGCCCCTTGTCAGTGCAGTGTAGAACTTACTGATTGGCTGGGTGAGAGGCGAGAGTGGCTTAGGAGGAAAAATCTCTTTGGG
Source organism: Phyllomedusa bahiana (assembly GCA_025379985.1). Taxonomy (NCBI): domain Eukaryota; kingdom Metazoa; phylum Chordata; class Amphibia; order Anura; family Hylidae; genus Phyllomedusa; species Phyllomedusa bahiana. The sequence continues at coordinate 38,777 of JAODAL010003689.1, forward strand.
GAGAGCCACCAATAAATTGGACACAGACTGAAATCCGAGACCCTCAGACTTCTGCCGCATATTTTGCTGCTTCTTGAGGTTTGAATGTTTTTGGATGCACATTAGAATGGTGCTTATACGCCTCCTGATGTTTGTTCTTGCTAAGTATCCATGTAAAAAGGAAACGGCACTTCTATTTTTTTTGCGCTTGGTGGATGTGGAATCCGTGTTGATAAAAGTATTCGCAATGTGAACTGTGGCGCGTATTTCAAGTGAATGAGACATTTTCTGGGCAGATTTTGGTAATAAACGCTTTAAGCATCACAGTAAGTATCAAAATACACCATGAGAGAATATGGTCTTATTGTTTATTTTAATGTTCTGCTAGCAGACATATTTTAGGGTAAATGGATATGGACCAGCACTGAAGGCCTAGATATGAGTAGTTCTGGGTGGTGAGGGCCTAGTAGAAAAAGATTACAAAGCACTGATCTGCTTCTTTACCATAACGTGTTTTATTCAACCAACACCACTTCTAAGGACCATCTCCCCAAGCATAGAACAAATTTCAGTGAGATTCCTCTTGTACCAAGACTGTTAAGCTTTGGCCTTTTTAGTGAACTTTCCACAAGCTATGACAAGCGTGTACATATTAACATTTATGAAACGTCACATGCAGAGTCGTCTACCTAGGTGACAATGCCGTGTGACCACAGATGTTTTGGCCGTCGTTAGTGGTCCCCCAGATTAAAAGATGAAGAAGAAAAGAAACAGACACCAGTTTACAGAAGGGGACAGCAGTGGGGACTTGTTTTAATATTGAAAATATGAATTGTGAAGTTAAGGGTAGGTTCACACGGCGTATTTGAAATGGGTATTAGCAATGTTCCAGTCAATGTTCATTGATTTTATTGTAAAACACCTACCGTCATTCACACGATACATATTTTACATACGTAATTATGTTGCGTTTTGCAGATGTGTACAAAGAAGTGACATGTCAATTCTTGATCTGTTTAACGCATGTAAAATCCCTAAAAAAAAAGGGGGCGTTTTTTGGGGCAAATGGGTACCCAAAAGTTTTGGGCGCATTTACCACCTAAAAATACCATCAGGCCAAATTTAAATGTCTAATTTTGTCTGTTAGGGCCCCCCAACGGGTTATTTCGAACGTATTTTCAAAGTTTCCGATTAAATCGTTCTGATTTCATTGTAAAACACCTAAGTAATTCACTAATTACTATTTGTACATTCCGACGTTACATCTGCAATCTTTGGAGATGTACAAAAAGTGACATGTCAATTTTTCTTGATCCCGTTTCAACCCCCAATCGTAAGAATCCCTGTAAACATGGGGTGGTTTCTTGAATATGAAAAATGGTACACACACATTTGGTCTGCATTTACGATCGTCAATCCTCGTCATACGGTCCCAAATTTTAAATGCTTAATGTCGGTTTTATTTAAAAGAAAACGCAGTGAAATAGGGTTACTGATTTCAATACCTTAACACATTGAAAAATCGTATCGGACACTCTGTGTGAACCTCCTCTATATAATCTGTTAAAGGGAACAAATTGCTTTTACTTGATACATAAACCACAGAAAAAATTGTGCTGGTGTGGATGAAGCTCTTATCACGAGCCAGGTTGTTCAGATGAACATTTTCGGGGCCAATTTTTAGCCTCTGGATGATAAAATGATACAACTACCATTTTAAGGGGTCTGCCTGCAGAAATAGAATGGCCGCATTTTCTCATTATAGAGTAAGTTTAATAATTTATAAAACCATTAATAGATTGCGTTGTTTGGTAAGTTGGGTGGAAAAGCTGGCAATTTATTTGGAATGAGGTGTCACATTGTAGGCCTTCCCTAGACATGAGCTGCGTCTTTGTTATCTAGACATTACAATACCAATTTCCATTATGCTGCATTGACACATCACTTATCGGGCTCTTTTAGATACCTCCTGTTTATGAAATTGGCTGCCATGCAGCTCATGCAGCAGAAGACCTCCTCACAGGAGAACCCCGCTGCTCTAGAAAATGGGGAGCCTGCAGCTGCTTCTGATTCCTCCGCCCAAAACGAGCCTCAGGAAAAGAGCCCATCTGCGGACAAGACGGTGGATGCGATAGATGGAGAGTCCCAAGTCAAAGAACTGGCAGAAACTGTGGCGTCCAACAATGATACAGGTATAAAAACAAGGGCAAGAATAAACTCGGCTCTTCTGTATGAGGTGCTCAGGGCAGCCCTTGGTGGCAAGAATAGTGCAATATGCAGCACTGAACTTGCTGTTAAAATGACAGACACCTTGACAGAAGCTGTTGTAAGTCAGTGAGGTCTATTGGTTACTGTTAACATCCCTGGATGGCTTGATGCATCAATGTGAACAGAGCCTAAAATTAAGACCATGAAGATGGAAGCAAAAAAGCATCCAAGTTCATAAAGTGGTATTCTATCCCTTCTTAAAAGCCACCTACTGACCTGAAATAGTGTGGAAAATGCTGCATGTTTGATTAACACCTAAATAGGCCACTGTAATCTTTAGTGAATAATATCTGAGTAGTAGCTTCTTAAGCTTGCTGTAGATATTAGATGAATAGCATGTAAAAATACCAATTTCAGTAGGATCACCTGTTATCAGATGTGTTTTGAGGTCTGTCCTCTCCCCAGGTGGATGCTAGGGGAAAGAGGGATCAAACTTGAATGAATTTACTCATCTCTAGTCTACCTGTGGGAGATAAGTGGCTGTCACATGGATATGTAAGGGGCATATTCCATTCTTCCTATTAAATTCACACTTGAAAAAACTAAATTAATACAGCAGATAAGAGAGCTGTGGTGATGGGACAAGTCTGGGATAAATTCGTGGAATTCTATATTGTGCCCTCTTTTTGTCCCTCCTGGAGGTTTATGAATAATTTAGGTTACTGTTCCCCTTGTCACTGGATAGTGTTTCTAAGCAGTCCAGACAGTGTCAGTGTGTAGAGGCACAATCCTTACTTTATGACAAGAGGAATTGTAATACAGATATGCATTCAGCAGATATTAGATGTGACAGCAGTGGGGTCTGTCTCCTCTGGTCTGTCTCCTCTGGTCTGTCTCCTCTGGTCTGTCTCCTCTGGTCTTTCTCATCTGGTCTGTCTCCTCTGGTCTGTCTCCTCTGGTCTGTCTCCTCTGGTCTGTCTCCTCTGGTCTGTCTCCTCTGGTCTGTCTCCTCTGGTCTGTCTCCTCTGGTCTGTCTCCTCAGGTCTGTCTCCTCTGGTCTGTCTCCTCTGGTCTGTCTCCTCTGGTCTGTCTCCTCTGGTCTGTCTCCTCTGGTCTGTCTCCTCTGGTCTGTCTCTCTGGTCTGTCTCCTCTGGTCTGTCTCCTCTGTCTGTCTCCTGGTGGTCTGTCTGATCTCTAGGTCTGTCTCCCTTGTCTGTTCTCTGGTCTGCATCCTCAGGTGTCTTGTGGCGTCATCCTTGGACTTCTACTGCAGGATTATACGTATCTCCAGGATCTGTCTGACTGCGTGGTCTGTCTCCTGTGGTATGTCTCCTCTGGTCTGTCTCCTCTGGTCTGTCTCCTCTGGTCTGTCTCCTCTGGTCTGTCTCCTCTGGTCTGTCTCCTCTGGTCTGTCTCCTCTGGTCTGTCTCCTCTGGTCTGTCTCCTCTGGTCTGTCTCCTCTGGTCTGTCTCCTCTATAAGTCTTGAATATATGGAAGTGCCATCCCCATCTTTTTGCAGCCTGTAGTTCTGTAGTGGATTTCCTTTTCCAATTTGTTTTCTTACTATGGAACTACTTGTGTTTGCAGTGGATCTGAAGAGCAGGGAAGTGATCCGGAAGGCGTGCCAGGCTGTGGGTTCAGTCATTGAGACCTCTTTTGATATACGTTTCAACCCTGACATCTTTTCTCCAGGTAATGTAAAAACATTTTAAGCCACTACATTTACGTAGCTCCTGAGCCACAATGGATCTTCACCAATAAGAGCACTTTAGAATAATAAAGGAGTGCTGCTAAGTGTTAAATTGTCAAGGGCCCCACCTTTGGAACCCCTACATTCGCCAGTACAGGAGTTTCCAGTCCCCCAATCCTCCTGGTTACAAAATGATGAATATTAGTTAAAAAACAAGGGAAAAAAACCCTCTAAATCATATTCTCTTGAAATTTTATTTTCCCGAATTCTTTTGACTTGTCAAATTGTTTTATAACGTCCCGTTTTTCCTTCTCCAAATGAATACCTACTGGCTTTTAATTCTAAGTCGATTCAGTCCTGATGTGCAACCACCAGGTTATTTCACTCCACTACTGGGGACAACCCTGATAATCATAGTGCATTGACACTGATCATAAGGAAGTCCTCATAACCTGACTTGTTGGGGGGTAGTGGGTCACTGCCAATGAGACTCCACAGATACAGGACATTAGTATTAATCAATAGACTTTTCTTATTTGCCATCTCTGACAACAGGTGTGCGCTTCCCGGAGTCCGCACAGGCCGAGGTACTGAATCAGAAACAGTTGCTGAAGGACGCTGCAGCCTTTGTACTGTCCTGTCAGATTCCATGCCTGGTAAGACCTATATGTCAATGTTGCCCATCAGTGGTGAATATATCAAAGTGATGTCCCCATCTTTTTGCAGCCTGTAGTTCTGCTAGTTCTGCCTGCAGTCTCTCTGTAAATGAAACTCTGAGGCAGTCCAAAATGCTCAATCATATTTTATTGAGGTGCAGGTTTTGCCTTTTGGGGCTCCATGCAATCACATTGAATGTTGTGTGATTCTTATTAAAACAAAATAACCCTGAAGGGCTCTCTGGTAAGTGGCATCATTGGAATCGTGTATGACAGGTCCACCACAGGACTTTGGTTTGAATGGAGACCGCAATGCAGATATGAATAACCTTAAAGCCACAGAAGCACATGTACCATATACTGTATTTACAGTGCATGGTCGGTAGCAAGTTAAAAGGGGTTTTCTCACCACTTGTATTAGTTGTAAACATGTAGGCAAAGGTAACTAAATACTACTACAAAGTACATTGCTGTTCCAATTTTGCTTCCTTTGAGTTGGAGCATTTCTTGTATCAGCTGCAGAAGAACTTATGTTTCTTACTGACAAACTAACCTTTTAGAGCTCTGGTGATGGAGGAAAGGGCACAAAGCTACAATGTCCCTCTAACAGATTCAGCTAGGAATAGCAGAGCTGAAATGTCAGTCGCTGCTGTAGAACCATCCACAGCTTCTACAGGAAGTAGAAGCCTGAAGCTGGCTGTGAAGAGCAGGCTCTGTGAAACAACCAGTTTCGAAAGCCCCTTTAATGTACAGCAATATTTCTTTCGCTTGCGTTGCCTTTTTTTTTTTTTTTTTTTTTTTTTTGTTGCTTTAATCGAATGTCACAGATGAAAATTAGTTCATAGAATATATTCAAACCCGTTCCTAAGGTTTTATCCAATGTAGCCATAAATTTCGCATAATGAGTGATAAATTCCACTGTTATACACACAAATTACATTTGATTCTTTGCCAGCATTCATTTCTTAAAAAAGCACTTGACACAAATATCCTTAAAAAGGTGGTATACTCCAGTTTAGGTGCATGCAAGTCCATAGAGAGTCCATTCAATTCATCCCAGGGTAGCGAGGAAACGCCTGGACACTGGCTGAGCTGCACATTTTTTAAAGTGTGTTTTTTAAGAAATACATTCACAGAAAAAAAAAATGTTTGTGTATAATCCTGGAATGTATCGGTCTAACTTGGTCTATATGCGACAGATGAAAATTAACACAGAGACTGCATTCGCCGGTTATTCTGCTGCTTTTTCTCTTATTACCGTGGGGCAGATTTAGTATTGGAATTGTTCCAGAATTCTGGCGCAGTTTGCATATGTGTTTTACATCACTATGCCAACTAATAGAAAGTGTAAATTTAGACTAGACAGTCTAAACATACACCAGATTTATCAACTGAAAACATTCAGTAATCAGTATGGACTGGATTGATTAAAGGGGTTGTCTCACTACAAGGATTGCTTTTAATGTTAAAGATCTTGCAAAAACAAGTCACTTTGTAATATGTGTCCATAACAGTGTCCTACCTATTCCTAGATATCCCCTCTTGTATGGGTTGCATCAGCTCCTCTATAGCTGCAGACCTGTTCAATCTCTCATGATTGGCTGCCAGTGCTGGTTGCAATAGCTACAGTCCTGGCTTCTACTGCAGCCTAGTGTAAGCCTGTAAACACGTCCCTGAATTCAAAATGAAACCCAGTAAACGGGACGAATCAATGTAGTGAGACAACCCCTTTAACACTAATAAATCTGGCATGTTTTTAGATTGATTTGTCTAAGTTTATACTAAGATTTAGACAATATTAAAATCTCTGCTCCACTATGACCATCTAGACACCAGATTTCTCACGATATGTGCAGCATTTTAGGCTTATCGAGCTTGATGGACTACTCCACCCATAGTTGGACCAAGTATCTTAAAAGAAAAATTAAAATAAATAAAGCAGTGATGAAACCTTTTGGAGCTTCCGTCTCTGGGCTGTGTCTGGGTGACCCGGGGCAGAAAGTGTGCACTTACAACAAATATTAACTTTGTTAATGTGGAGAAGTGTTTACAAAAGAGAATAAGGTTTTCAGTCATTTGATCTTTTTTTTTTTTCCCCCTTCCATACAGATCAAGGACTGTCTTGACCATAATGTAGTCCCCATGGACGGAGCCACCCTGGCTGAAGCAATGCACCAGAGAGGAATCAATATGCGCTACCTAGGCAAAGTTGTAGATATTGTCCGGAAATTCCCTGTTCCCTCCCAGTTAGATCACGTCTATGTGAGTACTTGGAATGTTTTTGTTTGTAATTTTTCTTAAATGATTATATATAAATTTTTTATACACAAATAAGTCTGTTTCTGAGCATTGAACCAGTCTGCCATTATACAGAGGATTACCTAGATTTTTCATAGGTTTGCTGAACTGATCGTTTACCACCAATATAGCAGCCTTTATGTAGGATACAGATCTGCTTTACACAAGTGAAACCTGATGCACGTTTGTCTTTTCCTCAAAATGCTTAACTTTGTTTTCCTTTTTTATTATATCTGTGACCAAGTTATGTAAGTTCTGTAGTGCAAATCTGGAGCTTTCATTGTCCTTGTATTTTTCTAGAAAATACTAATTAGTGAAGTAATCACCAGGTCTGCAAAACACATCTTCAAAACCTACCTGCAGGTAAGACGTCAAGACGTATACATTTATAACAAAAAAAAAAAACTTATGCATGATATGCTTTATTTGTAGCTGGATAGAAATTGTGGGGGGTGTGACTTGGTATGAACGATGTAGATCTCATGAACAGACATGTAGCTATTAAAATTTGAATTTGGCAGGAAGTCTGTATATGGATTTGGAGGCATACGTATATACTGCTATAGGAGCTATTTTCCAACTTCAGGCAACAATGAGATTTTTCCAAGCTGAAATACTACATTACTTTGCCCCGTTGAAAGATCTTAAAATACATATGTAACACTTTAATGTGTATTTGTCTTAGACTAGTGGTGCCAAATATTTCCTTTTTTAAATGGATTGCCTTGCAAACCTGAGAGAGAAAAATCATGTAATTTGAGCTTTCATTCATGTTTCTGTGTTTTCTATGCTAATTTTTGATTTTCTGTTGCTGTATGTAGCCTCTTTCCTGCTGCTGAGCAACAACATTTGCTGTTTGAAAGCGGTAAAAATACAAGCCCCAGGATCCTTTGCCGTACCTGGTCTACCTTCCCCCTTTCCAACCTCTTTTTCAGTGCACACCCCTGTTCTCTACCTTATTAAAGAGACACTTCCATCAGAAAGGCAATTGTTACTTTTCGGCACTCCTGTGAAGTTAAAAATTACATGAAAAATATTGTCCTTTTTTCAGCTGTCAGATAAAACTCCTGAATGGCAGGGCAGACTTAGGCTATGTCTACACAGCACACAAAAACAGCCGAAAAATGCTGAAAAAACGGCTGTAAAGATGTCCCATAGACTCCAATAGTAAAAACGTTCTGCAGCCACCACAGAACCTTTTTTTTTTTCTTTTTTTTTTGCTGCTGGTCGTTTTTCATAACATGTTACAAAAAACACCAGAGCAGGGCAGAAAAATTAATTTTGAATTCTATTTAAATCGGCGGACATTTTTTTGGTGCGTTTTTTGCAGAAATCCACAGCAATTATAATGCTGTGCATTTCTGCAAAAATGGCTTTTTTTTTTTTTTTGTCCAATGCAGTGTAGACCTAGCCTTATTTTCATTTTACTATTTGCTGCTTGTCTCTCTGTAGTCTTGTTACAAATGGTAAATAATGATTGCTCCATTGTTCTCTGGAAAGTGATCGATAGATAAGATTAGACTAGACTGGCTGACAATCAATATATGAAAGGATAATGGGGTAATCTTTCTGCAATGGGGTTTCTTCACACTTATTAGGTCCAGCTGATATATAATACACCTCTCAGTTCCTTAGTGGGCTTGGAAGAACAACTGTCAAGCAATTCTCACTCTTGTACTATCACAGCTCACAGAGAGGAAGTCATGTACATAAGGGAATTTTTTTTTCTAAAAAAAAACCAACCACCCAATAATAAAAACATAGTTGCATATTGCTAGCCAATATGTGAAAAGAAAAATTAGAATTTCAGTGTCCCTTAAAAAAAAATATCAAAACCCCAATGCACATATGTACCATTATTTGTTATCTTGAAACCTTTATTTTTGTGATTTGAAGTTTTAATAAAAATGTTTTTTTTTTTTTTTTTTTTAAATAAAAATATAGCCAAACCCTTTTAGACACCCGATCTTAGTTCGAGACAGAGCTGTTTCCTGTACTTTCATCAGATGGCTGATGTAGAACTGTAGATAGCCCACAGACAATGTACAAAATATTACATTAGGAATTTTGTTTATTCACTTGGCAACCCCTTTTAAATATGCAATAAATTTTTTTGGGGATGGTTTGTAGGATGAAGGCTTTAAGGTCTACTCTGCATAAATCTGTGCTTCAGGGAGTATCTTCGAGCTAAACCATTCCTTGTTTTCCCTCCAGGGAGTGGAGCTGTCTGGTCTATCTGCTGCCATTAGCCATTTCCTGAACTGCTTTCTCAGCTCCTTCCCCAACTCCATTGCTCACCTTCCCGCTGATGAGCTGGTCTCCAAAAAAAGAAACAAGAAGCGCAAAAACCGGAACCTCGGCAGCGCTGACAACACAGCCTGGGCCAGCGTCACTCCTGAGGAGCTATGGAAGAACATCTGCTCTGAAGCCAAGGCCTACTTTGACTTCAGTCTTGAATGGTAAGTGAGCACCATAATATTGGGCATGGTCCAGGATTCTAAACAAACAATAAAAAGTAACCCAAGAGCAATCCATCATTACTATCCCAAATTGTCTTTTCCAGTGAAAATGTGGACCAGGCTGTGGAGATGTACAACCTCCAGAAGATTAGCCTTCTCCGAGAAATCTGTATCAAAGTTGGCATTCAGGTACAGTTTTGCCCATACATCAATGTGCTGTTTCTAGATCACAAGATCTCACTGACTAGCATTTATACGATTCTTGAAATGATGTACTAGTGCTCAGACCACCTGGTTTACTCCTCATACGGATACCATGCCATCTCATAAAAACTTGTTTGAGACCAGTTCGTAGCAGGCAACGAGTCGGGTTCCGATAACTGGGAGATGACCGCGATTGTGCAGCTCTTTCATTCAGGTCTATGGGAGTTCTGAAGGTATCCAAGCTTGGCTATATTCATCACTCCCATAGAAATTAATGTGGAAAACTGCGCAAGCGCTACCATCTCCGCATTCTCTGAGCCTGGCTAACACCTCAGAGGATTTTACGAGAAGACCAAACCCCTTTAAAGGCTGATGATCCTAACTCCCCACTGATCTAAACTACTTATGTAAGAAATTTTAGCTAGAATGCAAAACCCCTTAAAATGACTAATTTTCCTTGGGTGCACAGAGACTTGATGGTTAGTCTTGTTTCCTTGCAGCATTGGGATCCTGGGTTTAAATCTGATCACCAAAAACTCATTGGGTCTCATGTATGAAAACGGTCCTTGCTGCCGACAGCAACCAATCAGATGCCAGCTATCATTTCTTTTACTGCTTTGGAAAGCTGAAGGCTGAACTGTGATTGGTTGTTGTACACAACAAGGACCGTCTTGCACTTGGGCAGTTTTCATAAATGAGGCCCATTGAGTTTGTATAGTCATTGTTTTTTACATAGGTTTTCTTCCTCACTTCTAAAACATACTTAGAAGTTAATTGGATTTTTGTGAAATTGGCATTGGTGCCGTTTGTCTGTCTGTGTCAGCCTGAGATAGGAAGTTTGAATAAGTGATGAGTCTTTGTACAGTGTTGCAGATTTATGTTGGTGCCATGTAAGCAACAAGATTAAATAAATGGGCCAAGTACCCTCAGCTGTTGTGTGTGGCCTTGAGCCTTTATTACATTTTGCTTGTACTACTTTGTAGAGTTACTTTAATTATTTTGACCACATTAACTACAAAGTAAATTGCATTTAAGGTGCATTAGGTTCTGAAAACTTGCAGCTAAATCAAATTTTTCTCTCTCAATCTTAGGTCCTGCTGAAAGAGTACAATTTTGATAACAGACATAAACCCACCTTTACTGAAGAGGATATATTAAATATTTTCCCTGTGGTGAAACATGTTAATCCCAAAGCATCTGATGCTTTTCACTTCTTCCAAAGTGGACAAGCTAAAGTGCAACAGGGTGAGTAGGGCAGATGGTAGGGTTTGCTTGCATGTTGCCTGTTGCGTTTAAAAGAAGTTGAATAAAACTGGAGCTTCTTTTTTCGGTTCATCATTCTGGCCCCGATTACCTTCTGGTCAGAGGTTCTGTTAGGAGCCTTCGTTGTAGATTGTGTTAAAAAAATAAATAAATTGCAGAAACTGAATAGAAAAGCATGCTGCACCATTTTGTCTGTTCAAATGTTGGAAACCCAGTGGAACCCATTGTAGTCAGTTGGTGTTCGTTCATAGTGTTAGGGATCTTTTCAGTTTTCTGCTCCTATGATCGAACAGAAAAGCAGAACGAAAGCCTACAGGATTGACACTTGTACAATATTTCTTATTTAAAGGGAATATGTCATCAGAACATGAAGATTGGAGGGGGGGGGGAAGATTGGCAAAAAGATTCCATTTAAAAGAGGATACTTTTTTTTTTTTTTTTTTTTTAATGACACTTGGCGTAAATCTCCGTCACAGTGCCGGCAAGGGACTTTGCAGCGGTATTTGTGCTGCAAATTTAAAAATACAAAATGTTTGCATTTTTTATTGTACTATAACATAATGCAAACCCTACATGTTTGATACAATTCCGGCAACACCAACCTGCAGAATACAGAGAACACATAATTTATACCAAAGAGTGAATAACGTCAAAAAAACAGAATGGTGAAAGTATGTGTTTTTTTTTTTTTTTCCCCCCACATTTTGCCCCACTTTTTTTTTTTTTTTGTGTTGGGTTTCCTGTATATTCTATGGTGTGGTAAATTACACCATTAGAAAATACATCTTGCCCTATCAAAATAAAAGCCCTCCTATGTCTTTGTAGATGGAAAAATAAGTTATGGTTCTGGGAAGTGGGGGGAGAGGTGGAGAACTCGGACGTGACAACCCCCCCCCCCCCCCCCAAAAAAAAAAAAAAAAAAAAAAACGCTTGTTCCTTAAGAGGTTAAAGGGGTTTTACATTCTTATTTTTTTGTTCTCAACTGCAGTCCATTGCTTTAAAATAATGAATTAACCTAACAATCTCTCTCCCACAGCCATCACTGGCCTTAATGGTCACATAGCCATACCTGTGAGAAGTGACTGCTGGGGACAGTAATAGGATTATGTGAAATGTACCAATAAACACAAAAATGTCATGTACCAGTAATTAAAAATACAAACTTTATTACTTCGATAAAAATATATAATATTAAGAATTAAGTAAAGATTATGTATTTAGTGTAAGTAATAAAGCTTATATTTTTTATTATTTACCCTAATATAAGAACTTTTTACATTTACCAGTACATATGATCTATATGGTTGATTATAGCCAACATATGATGTAATTAGCCCTTATTTTATGGTGTGATAGCACAGTTATGTGAGTAATAAATGTGAGGGACTGGTGGGGTACATAGGAGCGTTGGCCTTGCCACAATAGCAGGAGAGGGAAGTGCAAACTTTGTTGTGTGGTGGTTTTTTTTTTTTTTTTTTTTTTTTGTTGTTTATAGATTTTAAAGTAGTGGACTGTGCTGGGAAACTTTTTTTTAAAAGAATTAATACAATTCCTATTTTAATCAGGCTGAAGTATGTGAATAATTCCATGTTTGTCTTTACCTTCCAATGCTTCTAGGTTTCCTTAAAGAAGGGTGTGAACTTATCAACGAAGCCTTAAATCTGTTCAATAACGTGTATGGAGCAATGCACGTAGAGATCTGTGCGTGCCTACGACTACTAGCCCGCCTCAACTACATCATGGGTGACTACTCAGAGGTGAGTAATCTATGCATGGTTATTGCTGTTTCCTTAAAGGGGTTGTCTTACTACAAGGATTGCTCTTTATGTTAAAGATCTTGCAAAAACAAGTCAGTTTGCAATATGTGTCCATTAACAGTGTCCTACCTATTCTGAAATATCCCCTCTTGTATGGGCTGCATCAGCTCCTCATGTCGCTATAGCTACAGACCTGTTTGATTTATCCTGATAGGCTGCCAGCACTGGTTGCTATAGCTGCAGCCTAGTGGAAGCCAGTAAACACCCCTAAATTCAAAGTGAAACCAAGAAAACAGGACTGAGGTGAGATGAATCAATGTAGTGAGACAACCCCTTTAAGGAATTACAGTAAAATAAGGTAAGCTCGTGGGGGAAAAAGCTCAGGATCATAGGCAGATCAACGGTATTAAATTTTGACGGTCGTATCCCTTTAACTTGGAATGTTTTTCACATATTGACAAGCGATATGTGACTCTTATGTGGATTTTTTAAGTTTCCCTATGTTCTATACATTACTCTGACTTCCCTTCTGTGAGCTCTGATAGCACAGAAGTGAAAGGATTGCTTGATCGTCCTTCTTTCTGGTTTGCAATGATCTGAGAAGTGTAACTATTACCAGCAATTACCTGATAAGTGTGAGGAAACACGCAGTCCAGAAAAAGATTCTCATAATCCTTTCATGTATTGCTCATAGTCTAGTATAATCTTATCCATCCATGTGAGGAGAACAATGGAGGAACTTTACCTAGTAGTCGTAAGAAGACTGTGTAGAGATAAGTAGCAGCTGAAGTAAAGTGAGATTAGTCTCACTGCTAGAAAAGGACAATATTTTGTGTAATTTTTATCGCATAGAACTGTAGAAATGAAAAAAAATGATTGCCAAATGTTTAAAAAAAAATATTGGTTTTAACAGAAATACTCCTTTCTGATGGCAGTGTCCCTTTTAAAAAGCCCAAAGAGATGAAAAAATGTCTAAAACCGAGATAGATCGTGTTTGTGTGGATATTCCATATAAAGTGAAATTGGAGACATATGCATGATACAGCTTGTAATTAATATTAGTACCCCTAACGCAGCTCAAACACTCAATAGAAGTGGATATCCATTTCTACATATCAAGCTATTCACATTGACCAGAAGTGTTAAATAACGTGGATTTATTTTTTTCATGCAAGGCCTTAAGCAATCAGCAGAAAGCAGTATTGATGAGTGAGCGAATTCTTGGTACTGAACATCCCAGCACCATCCAGGAATATGTAAGTATATCCCTTAATATACCAGTATGTCTGATCAGGCTGGTTCTACCATATCGCCCTCTGTTCTGCTTTTCATTTCTGTGTATTTCTTGGTTCCTCACTGACCTGTGTGTTTTGTTGCAGATGCATCTAGCTCTGTATTGCTTTGCAAATAACCAGCTCTCTGTTGCATTGAATCTACTGTACCGAGCACGATTTCTCATGTTGCTTGTGTTCGGAGAAGGTCACCCTGAAATGGCGCTCTTGGATGTAAGTGATTCCTGTAGTCTGCAAGACTCGTTAAATAGCCATTGTGATAACAAAACAGATTTGATGTTTAACCCTTATGTTGGATGCTCTTTTATACACTAAAGTTGCCCATAGAGATTGATGAATTTTGGCCAACAATATGCTAGTTAGGATGGTGCCAGTTTTCTCCAAAGTAGCATCTTCCCAATTGGAATACCTCGGCTGTACCAAACAATCTATTACAGGCAGTCCCCGGGTTACAAACGGGATAGGGACTGTAAGTTTAAGTTGAATTTGTATGTAAGTCGGAACAGGTGTAACTCCAGCAAAATGTTGTTTTGTTTTGGATAGTGCAGGGAAGGGTTTTTACATTTGTTTTGCTATTTGTGCCCCTGTTTAGAAGATTTCACCTCAATTTCTGTATCTCCTGTGCTACTGTGGCATGCTGGCACTTGGTTATTGTGGGGCATAACTCAGTGTGTGATGTCAGCACGCCCAGCCATGCTCCAAAAGTCTGTTTGTAACTAGGGGACCGATGTAAGTCGGGGACTGCCTGTACTTCCTTTTATTGTGTGTGTATAATATCTGTTGAATCAGTTTCTCTGGAAAGTGTAGTCCGCTTTACCGGGTTGTCAACCTAGGAAAGCCTCTCATGAAATGATTCCTGTGAGGTGTTCAGGATGGTCTTGCGTCGGGAACCCCCATCTTTTTAGGGGGTAGGCATTTACAGTGGTTGGACTGCTTCCAATGAAATCAATGGGAGAGTTCCAACCACCTTTCCAATTGAAAGGGACAGATTTTAGGGCTCGTTCTCGAAATAGGTGCAGATCCCATCTCTGGGACCTGCACTTATCACACATTGATGGCCTGTATTATCGCTATGCTATCCATGTGTATGGTGGGACAACTCCCTTAAAATTAGTAAGTGATTCTTCTGTGTAGACAATCCCTTGAAGTCCTTCCTTGTGCACATGTTAAACAAATGGAGTACAGAGAACATTCTGTCGAATCCAAGTGATTTTTGTAAAACTCCCTTCAGTTTAAAGACCGTAATGAATGTTTGTTTCATTTTTTTTGCACTTTGTTTTCATTGTGTCTTCTTAGAGTAACATTGGCTTGGTGCTTCACGGAGTAATGGAGTATGACCTGTCTCTCCGCTTCCTGGAGAATGCACTTAATGTTAACTCTAAATATCATGGCACCAAGTCTCTCAAGGTTGCACTCAGGTGAGTAGATATCGCACCTGGCGTATTATGGTTTGTAGCCACATTTACTGTAGTATTTAATATACTTAGATATATAATAAATAATATATAATATATATATATATATATATATCTTCAGTATAGTCCCACCTCCTATTCTGATACCAGGTGTGAGATGCAACTGCAACCTGGCCATGTATCTTGTTAACAGCTACTGTTCTACATATGCAATTGAGAAGTCTTTGGGATCCGCCTACTATCTAATGTGTATGGGGGCCCTCCTGACTCTATGCCAAGAGATCTGGGGAATTAAGGGAGTGGCGTGTTGCATTTGAACACCTATTCATCTCATTTTTCCATCTGTCTGTGTGAGGGTAGGGGAAAAAAGATGTCAATCTATACATTATTGCTATTGTAGGTGAATATCCACCTTCATATAAATTGATTATTAAACAGAGGGAGAAGAGAGTTGATGACACTCAAAACTAAACGTCTTCAGGGGTTAGAGGCCACTGGTTAACTGGTGACTAGAAGTCTGTAACCACAATGGATGCGATTTCGGTGAAAATTGTTGGCGAAGCAGTGGATTTAGGCATTTTTTTTTTTTTTTTTTTTTTTTTTTTTTTGCTAATTTAAAGAAGATACCGATACATATGCTTTTTTATTGGTGGTTTTAATGTTTTGACTCAGGAGGTTTTTTTTGTTTTTTTTTCTTTATTGTGGGGGCAGCTGCCTTGCCTCAGCTGCTTTTAACCACGTTTAGCGAGATGCTTCACAGCAGCTTCAAGGACATAGGAGCCTGTGAACAGAAGCAGACCCATTGACTTATAGGAGAGTTTTCTAGGCATGCTCTGTGACCTGTGAAGAAGTCCGTTTTCAGGGAGAGCTTGAACTGTGACGATCTCCTATTCGGAATGGTTGAACCTCTGTGTCTAGACCTATTTGTGTAATCCTGCCTGTGCCGCTGATGAGGAGACTGCTGAAAAGTTTTCTCTACAGAACAAAGTGTCGAACTTAATATTGGTAGTAATTGCTATTTGTGAATGTAGGAGTGCAGAAGCAGTAAGTACTTAAACGACTAGTGAAGGAGCTGGCAGAAGAATTCAAGGATAACTAATGACCAGTGGGTCCGGGCTTTTCTATGGGTGGCTTGTTTAATAAACCTAATAAGTTATTTTTTTAAACTAAAATTATCCAGCGGTTAGGAAGAGGGTCCTTGTAATCCTTTGGCCATTAGGCTTTGAGTTATCCTGCATCAACTGGGGGGGCACACTGTGCAATCAGGATGCCTTCTTAGTGCTCCCCTCATGGAATGTTATCAAAGATTTATATCTTAATTTTCTCAATTTGTTGTCTTCTGTCTTTCAGTCACCATCTCGTTGCTCGTGTGTATGAAACTAAAGGAGAGTTTCGTTCTGCATTACAGCACGAAAAAGAAGGCTACACAATATACAAGAACCAGGTGATGTATTAGAAGTCTTTCAGACCAGTGTGGTCTTGTAGAGTTCTCTTTTTCTCCATAGCAGTGTCCGAGCCTCTTCTGTGGTGTTACTTATGAGTCTAAAGATAAATCATTCCTAATAGACAACAATTTCTAGATGACTTGTTCGTTTAAATTGAAACTCTATGTAGATGACTGTTTTGTATGTGGTAGTATTAACGCCTCTGCTTTTATCATTCTGAATTCAGCTGGGGGAACAGCATGAAAAGACCAAAGAAAGTTCAGAGTACTTGAAGTACCTCACCCAGCAGGCTGTAGCCTTGCAGCGTACGATGAATGAGATCTACAAGAATGGACCTAGTGCCAACATAATGCCTCTGAAGGTACGGTGCCAACTTCCTTCTTGGCAATGTAAATCTGATCTGGATTACTAAAGGATTGTATGAAATTAGAAAGAGATGGTGGTTTTCTTCCTGAAATAGCACCACTCTTGTCAACAGGCTGTGTCTGGTATTGCAGCTAAGTCCCATTTATTTCAATTGTTTAAAGTGGGGAAAATGTTCTCTTGATCTCCCAGGATGAAGACTCTGTAAAAGTAGTCAACACTCCCAAGTTTTGGTGATTATTGTAGCTTTCAAATTTTTTATTGATCCAAATATTTCACAAGAACAGTAACCACTGTCAGTGAGCACTAGTGCCATACAGCAATGTGTTGGGCCAATTGTGGGTATAACTACTGTGTTCCACCTGGAGCCCATGCCTTCTGGCTGCCTTTTAATAACTACTAAGCGGTATGTTTCGAGCCAATTAGGGACTTATTTCTACAACAAGCCTGGAAAAGGGTGTTGTCCCAAAACGTTGTTGTATTGCACTATTGCTCATTGTAACATGGTTCGTACGGTTGAAAAAAGACACTGTCCAACAAGAGTGGGGAAAAAATGTGGAAGGGTATAGGGAATTTTTAACCCCACTGAAGAAGACTTTGGTTATTGCCTTATGGTTCCAATCTGCCCTAAGAAAGATTTCATTTCTGATCCCAAATTTGCCATCAAACTGGTTCCTGATGTTTTATACAGCTACATAAGTATTAATATTATATAGTAGTAGTTTCCTGAAATCATCAATTGTTCCTGCTGTGACCAGCTCCTCAGGCAGCTATTCCACAGAGTTCTCATGGTGAAGAAGGCTTTTCTCTTCTGGAGAGTGATTCCTCCTTCCTTCAGATGGAGGGAATGTCCCCTTTTTGTCTTTTGAGGGGGTTTTACATGAAATAGCTTTTCGCCAGTTGTTTACTTATGAATTGATGTCTCCCCATAGCCATCTTTTCTAAAGACCTAAATAAGTTTAGTTCTTTTAACCTCTTATAATTAAGATGCGCCATTCCCCTTATTAGTTTGGTTGCTTATCTTTGCACTTTCTATAACTCCAGTACACCCTTTCTATAAACTGGAGCCCAGAACTGAACAGCATATTCGAAATGAGACTGAACCAATGCTTTATATAGCAGTAATATTACATCCCTATCCCACGAGTCAGTGCCTCTTTTAATACATGCCAATATCCTGCTGGCTTTAGAGGCAGCTGATTGACATTGCATTGTGTTCTGTAGTCTATGATCTACAAGAACGCCCAGATCTTTCTCATCAAGAGAGACTCCGTTTTTTTTTTTACTCCCTAGGACATATGATGCCTGCAGATTCTTAATATCCAGATGCAGAACTTTAGTTATCCGCATTGAAATATCACTGTTCATACAAGGTAGAAATGACCAGAGTTTGGACAACTGGAAAATAACAGCAAACTAAACTCAAAATCTAAAATTTAACCTTTAATAGATTCATTTAAAAAGATACATATACCCATAAAATCATTACAGCAGCAATCATAGCTGATAGTATGTGGTACAAGGACGATAATTGCAACTTCTGTGCACCCTATTTTCTAGCCCTGCCCTAACCGCTATCAGGCAGAGTAATCGTCCCGAAAGGGTCAGCCCCACCTTAGAAGGCTCATCCTATTAAATCCCTAAATAAACACTAATGGACTCTAGTAACAATAAGGCTTGTATACCAAAACGGTGCACAATATGACAGGTGCTCAAAAAACGTCCTCTATTATCCTATACACAAATAACCCACGAAAAACACCTTCAGATCTAAGGATAGTAAACACTTATAAATTACAATGGTTATATACGACCTTAACCTGAATTGCATATTTCTCCATCCTTCCCGACGCGTTTCTCCCTTGCTCCATATATAGGGGAGATGAGTGCGCTCTCTAATGATCCACGATGCTCGGTGTTTTTCGTGGGTTATTTGTGTATAGGATAATAGAGGACGTTTTTTGAGCACCTGTCATATTGTGCACCGTTTTGGTATACAAGCCTTATTGTTACTAGAGTCTATTAGTGTTTATTTAGGGATTTAATAGGGTGAGCCTTCTAAGGTGGGGCCGACCCTTTCGGGACGATTACTCTGCCTGATGGCGGTTAGGGCAGGGCTAGAAAATAGGGTGCACAGAAGTTGCAATTATCGTCCTTGTACCACATACCATCAGCTATGATTGCTGCTGTAATGATTTTATGGGTATATATCTTTTTAAATGAATCTATTAAAGGTTAAATTTTAGATTTTGAGTTTAGTTTGCTGTGATTTTCCAGTTATCCGCATTGAACCTCATTTGCCAAGTGGTTGTTCAAACACTGTGGGGGACGTGTATGAACAGGGCTGTGGCAGAAGTCTGGCGTATTTTCAGCCCGACATCAGACACAGCCTCGTTCGCATTAGTGAAAAACCTTGCGAACGCCATTATCGGGCGCATTACAGAGCCCAAGCGGCACTTTATAATGCGCCTGATTTTGGGGGGAGGGGAGTGCATGCGGCAATTCTAGGCACAATACTGCTGGTACAAGTATACCACTTTCAAAATTGGTATACTTGAGCCAGAAATGTCGTGTTAGCGCTAGAATGTGCCTGATTTATGATGTGCTGTAGAGCTGGTTCATAAGTCAGCTGCGTTCTATGCTATTATAATGCGCATGAAATTTGGCATCATTTCATACATGTGGCCCTGTGTGTCCTGGTCTGATTGCAATTTCTGAACATCTTCCATAGATTGTACTACACTACATAGTTTGGTATCATTGCAAAAATAGGAATTTTGCTAATCATCTCATTTCCTATATCATTAATAAATAAATTGAATAAAAGAGAACCCATTACTGAGCCTTGGGGTCACCACTTAAAACCGGGACCCTTCAGAGTAGGAGTAATTTACCACCACTCTGGGTACGATCTGATAGGCACTTATGAAGGACCGTGTCACAAAATCTGCAAAGGCTTAAAACACAATATCCACAGCCACCCTGCTATCAAGTCTTTCACTCACCTCTTCATAAAAATAGATCAGGTTGGTCTGACAACTTCTGTCCTTAGTAAAACCAGGCTGGCAATCACTTATAATATTATTTACAGCCACATATTACTGTATATAGTCCCTTATGAGCCCCTCAAACACTTTTCCCACAATAAATGTTAAACTTATTGGTTTACGATTACATGGGTAACACCTAGAACCCTTTTTTGAAGATGGGAACTACATTTGCCTTGCACCAGTCTCCTGGTACTATACCAGTTACCAGAGAATCTCTAAATATCATATACGGGCACGATAACCGAGCTGAGCTCTTTATGAACTCTTTAGGCCTGGAGCCTTGTTCACATTAAGTGTATTTACCTTAGCTGATTTATTATATCAGTTGATGTATTAACAGTACTGGCACCACCTACATTGGCACTGACCCGCCCCCATCAGCTACTTTCTCGTTAATACATACAGAGCTGAAGAACCTATTTAGTGGCTCTGCCTTCTCCTGATCCCCAGTGACCAGCTCCCCATTACTGTTATTTAAAGGGGTTGTCTCACTACAAAGATTGTCATTCAAATTAAAGATCTTCAAAAAAAAACGCACCGTTTGCAATAATGTTAATAACAAATCTCCAATGATTCTAGATAACTTGTTTTTTAGTGCTTCAAGGCTGCTGAGGTCCTATAGTCACCGACCTTCTTTTTTCCCCTGATAGGCTGTATCTCCGGCATCTTATAAACAACAGTTCGTGTTGGGAGCGAGCATGCAAGTTTAACTATCTCCGTCCTTTCTCTCTCTGTCCTCGCTCTGCCTGCGCACAGCTCAGTGATTAGAGCAGGCATACTAGCAGCCCCGTCATCTCCCCTGCTGCCTTATCTGTTCTCAGCCAAATATTCACTGCGTTAAACTATTTCCTGCCCGTCTCATTCACCTGAGCCTGCCTAATTAGCATTCACTCTCCTGTTTACCTAACCAGCTTCACTGCTGAAGTAAAATAAATTCAGGCAGGAAATAGTCAACAGTCAGTGAATAGAATTAACATACACAGACAGATGTAGAAACTGAGATAACGCCATGCAAATACAACACATCAGAGATTATTTGAATCGCTTCCCCCCCCTGCTCAATTCCCTGTCTGGGAACCCCTGGCCCATGTCATGAATGGATGAAAGGGGGAGAGAAATATGTGCTGTGTACACGTGGATGCTATTGAAGGGTGAGCACAGGGGAAAGAGAACTCTGTGATCTGAGATGTTCTCCCTTCCAATGCTGTTAGCATCGGGAGCGAGTGCAGCAGCATGACGTCACCTAGATGAAGGGAGGGGGGGAGAGGACTCCAGGAAGCCAGTGCCCCGCCCATGATTTTCAAAACTACAGCTCTTAGGACAGCAAACCCAAAGGGAAATGAAATCCAGTCGTGAGACAACTCCTTTAAGGGTCCCACATGGTTTGGGCTTTTGGGATATAAAATGTTAAAGAATTTCTTGGATTTTTTTTTTTTGTTTTTTTGCTGTCCATGGCCACCTACCTTTTCGTTTTGTATTTTTGGTGCTTTTTATCACCTTATTTTCCAATTTTATTAAGCTCTTTGTAATTTTCAAAGGCTAAAGCTGACCCTTCTGACTTGTAGTTTCTGAATGCCCTTTTTTATTACTTATTGCCCATTTAACAGAAGGAAGAAGCCATGTTGGGTTTAATTTTAATCGCCTATGCTTGTTTCCTATAGGAATACATTTAACTATATATTTCCACGAAGTATACTTAAAGCCCTATCATTTAGCCTCTGTCACTAGTTGATAACCGCTGCTCCCAGTCTATGTCCTTTACTGCAGCCATCAATATGGGGAAACTTTAAAAGGTTTCTGCCCTCCCGTTCGTAAGTGTTTTTTCAGTTTATATTAAAAGTAATATCGTGGTCTGTTACCAAAGTTTTCAGAAACTGTGACCGCGCCAACAAGTTCTGCTTTGTTAGAAATGACCAGATCCAACAGAGCATCACTTCTAGTGGGCTCTTGAACAAACTGGCTCATAAAATTGTAACCGGTTGAGGAACTTCCGCTCCTTTGTAGTTAAAGCAGAAGCGATATCTGGGTAATTGAAGTCGCCCATTATCACCGCTGTACCCGCCTGTGCTGCCTGCTCCATTTGTTTATGCAGCTGACTGTCTCTCTTCTCAGTGATGTTGGAGGGTTCTATAGATTACACCCAAAAAATTTATTTTCTGTGTTAACCCACTCCCCTTATATTTCCACCCACGTGGTTTCCACATCTTCACCCGCTATAGTCTCTTACACACTCTTTCATATTACTCCTTACATACAGACACTCCTCCTTTCTTCCTGTTTTGCCCTGTCCTTCCTAAATAGAGTAAAACCCTGAAGGTAAACAGCCCAATCATGTGAGGAGTCCAGAAACACCAACTATGTCAATCTGTTCCTCTAGAACTAGCACCTTAAGCTCCCCCATTTTGTTTGCTAGACTTCTGGCATTTCTGAACAAACGCATTAAATTCCCTTCCAGTTTTACACATTCAGTTGATGGAATGGGATTACATGAAATATTGTGGACGCCTACAGTATATAGTCAGTGCTGGTTTGTAACACATGGATCTCCTTATCTACTGGTCTAGTCCACCCGCTTATAGTCTGCCCCTCTCCAACCTATCCACCCCGCCTGCATTTTTTTTCTTATCCTCCCTCTTCAACCCTATTTAAATGCTCCTACTCTCCTTTTAGAATTCTCTTCCTCGGGTGCAATTTATCTGTAGAAAACTGATTGTACCCCAATAAGAACGCAAACTCTTCAGCCATGCATTTAACTCCCTGAGCTCCCACTGTCAATACTGCCTGTGCAATGCAGCATTCCAGAGAACACAACCTTGGAGGTTCTTCCCTTCAACTTGGAGCCTAGTTCTTTTAAAATTACTCTTAGGGCATGTCCCCACTGCACGGGTTTTCGGAAGGTTTTTCAGCCAGTTTGCGGTTTTTCAGACCGCCTGAAAAACCGGCCGAAAATGAGAAATTGTGCTCTATGGAAAACCTGTGCAGCTGTCCCCAATGCACGGACTTTCCGCCCGGTGGTTTTTCCGTCCGCGGGCCGCTCAAAAAACAGAGCATGTTCATTTTTCCGTCTGGTTTCCGGACTGAATATGAACACCTCAATGGGAGGGCTGTTCTCCGCTCATCGGGGGGCCATGGGGACGGCCACAAAACAGGACAAATACCGTCCGGGTAAACCGACCGGTATTTGTCCACTGCTGTGTGAACGCACCCTTAAAGGGGTTTTGCCACGATGTAATGTTGACGTGGGATCCTCCAAAATGGGTATTTAATCACTTTCCTAAATATGTGATTAAAAAAATTGCAGCCCGAAAAGGGTCAGGGTGCCTTTTCCTGCCCTTTGTTACTTAAAGTTGCATAGATATGACCAGGCTGGTACGACGATGCTGCTGGGCCCAGGGCTTGTTTCACGAGCACACTTCTTATCTGATGAGATGCACCGGGTAATAATATCGTTGTCTTTTGTTAAACAGAATCACTAGTTAGAGAAGTGTCGCGTTATCCGGTAGATCCCTGCTTATCTGAATGACGGAAAACGATGAAGGAAGCTTTCAAGCTGTGATGCACGGAAAAGTGTTGTCTTTTGTATACAGAATCCACTAGTTGTAGTTTGATTATTTGAGTGAACATTTCACACGATCCCTTATGCACAGCTCTGTGCTCTGGCAGTCTCTCGCACGCATGGCAAAAACCCCTTTAAGGATCCTGCACCTACTGTTTATTTTGTCATTCCAACATGGACAACAGAAGCTTGGTCCTTAACAGCCCCTCTCAGTAATGTATCCACCTGTTCCACCACACACCAGATCCTGGCACCAGGGAGACTGAAGGTAGTCTTGGTGACAAATCATTCCATCCTTCTTCCTAATTGTAAAATCCCCTGTAACCACTGGCTTTCCTATCTGCCATCTTACTAGTTGGGCTGCTTTGCTCTAGCATTATCACACCACTTGGCAATCTTGCTAGAAGGGTCCAGAACAGGTACCCATAGAACCCCTAACTTAACTCCGCTACATGTTCACATCTGTCACAGTGGTATTCACCCTGGACCTTCTGCTCCAGTAGTGCATATATATGGCAGACTGTGCACTGAAGACAATTGTTAGTCATGTTGTCTATTATTCCGTTACAACAGCAATGAAGATTTAAGAATAAAGGTGGTTTATTTACCCGTTTTTAACTCTGGTTTGTTAACTCCACTCCGTACAAGCAGCTCAGGCAGAGCTCGCTCAGAAGAGTCCTGAGACCACTTAACCCCACCAATAATTAGGAGCACGGCAGAAAGGAAAATGGTCTTTAAACTCTGTCCGCAACAGAAGCTGCAAGAGAAAAGAACCACTCGCCCAATCCACACAGACCACTCCGGTTTGTTAACTCTACTACAATTAGCCATCTGTGCAAGCAGCTCACTCGGAGGTTACTGTTCTTGTGACATGGGTGGATCAATGAAAATTTGAAAGCTACAGTACAGTACTACTATACATTGTTTGAATAGCATTTGATAGTATTTAAGGTGGACTATTCTGGTTTGGCGACGATTCTTAGAATCAAAGTCCACATTAGCTCATGGTTCGGAGTTGTGACACAGGAAGGAGCAAAGGTGTAGCATGGGCTTTGTATTCATAGGCCTATAGGGGAGAGGAGTTATTAGTGGCAGTTGATTGGGTAGGGAAAGTGTGATGGAAATGTGACCTAATGAGGCAGGTTTTAAAGCCCCTGGTTGCAATTAACGCTATTACCATTCGCATCCAACCCCTGCGGATGCTGGTACTCAGTAAAACATGTTGGGGAGGCATAGCAGGTTTTTTTTTTTTTTTTTTTTTTTATAACTTATCTGATATTACTAGTTATGTTACATGCTGGTAGACACAGCTACCAAGCATAAAGAAGACTTCAGAGAATTGACTCGATCAGTTCTCTGCAGGATGTTCCTCTGTTGCAAAAATCTAGGAAAAAAGTCTACGTGAACATACCCTTTTATTCAATGTGGAATCCCTGTACTCTTTCAGTCCTATTTATTTAGCTGGGAATCCAGTGTTCTCTCTGACACAAGCATATTTCCACATAGGAAGAAGTGACATGCTTAATATTCTGCATGAAATCCTGTGTTTCCACTTAAGTTCCTTGTGTATATATATATTTTTTTTTCTTACATGGATTGTATGCAGATTTTTCCTCACCGAAAAATACGGCCTTTGAACATACACTTGCTATTTTGCTGTGCGACAGATTCAATTCACCAGTAGATTCCATGAATTTGTCGCCCTATTATATATAATGGGTTAGCAGCCTATTAAATGAGAGGCTGCTGATAGGTCTTTGGCTTTACCCTGAAAGAAACGAGATAGGAAGATGAAACTTTATTTATAATTTATTCCACATACTCTCCACTGATGTCAACACATTTCTTACGTCGCTATTCCAAGTTCTGTAAACTTTGCAAACAGAAGGATTTTTGTTGTGCCTCAAACCAGTCATCCGTAGCAGCCATGGCATCAGAAATGGTGTGAAATTTGGTACCCTTGGGTGTTTCTTCAGGTTTGAATAGTCGGAGGGAGCTAGATCCAGTGAATAAGGTGGGAGGTTTATAGCTGGTTGACCAATCTCCACCAGTTTTGCTGTGGTCACTTGTGCAGTGTGAGCGGAGGCGTTGTCTTGCAGGAACAAGATTCCTTTGGACAGCTTGCCGCGCCTTCTGACCTTCAGAGCTGCCTTCAATTGGTCCAAAGGTTCAATGTAATACCTTGCATTGATGGTGGAACCATTTTGAAGGTAGTCCACTAGCAGCACGCCCTCTTTATCCCAGAACACAGACGTCATCACCTTAGTGGCTGATTTTTGCACCCTGAACTTCCTTGGATGAGGAGAACCACTGTGCCTCCACTCTTTTGACTGCTCCATGGTTTGAGTCATACAAATCCAGGTCTCATCCATAGTGACCAGTCAATTCAGAAAGTTATCAGTCCAGAAATGCTGACAAATGGACCGGGAAGTTTTCACCCGCATGCTTTTCTGATCTGTTGTCAAACCTTTGGGGACTCACTTTGCAGATACCTTCTTCATGTTCATGGATAATGACACAAACACATTCACGAGAAATCCCTATGATGTCTGCTATTCCTTTAGCTGAAATTCACCGATTCTCCAGTATGAGGTTGTGCACAGCATCGATGATCTCCGGAACAACAACCACTCAGTCGTCCAGGACGTTTCTCGCCATTGGTGCTGAAGTGGCCCGTTATAAATTTGGCAACTCGGTTCTTAACTGTAGAATATGAAGAGCATTGATCCTCCAAGGTCTGCGACACATCACCATGAATATCTTTTGTGGACTTTCCTTGCAGAAATAAGAATTTTATCACTCCGCTGCTCTCATTTGCTGTGAATATCGCCTTAGACTCCGCCATTTTGTTTTCCGCGTGCCTAGATCACTGTTGCCATAAGCTACAAACGCAAAATTTTCAAACCTTGTATTAGACACACAAGGCTTTCACGTGTTGTAACATGCGTTACCATAGAAACAAAAAAAGCACACAAAGCCGAAGACTTATTAGCAGCCCCTCGTATATCGGGGTTAGCAGCTCTACTTTAATAAGCTAAAATAAGATTTGAAATTGCGATGTAGTGCATGGTTTTAATGTACTGAGCAGAATATATAGCGGTGTGCACTGAGCACCATAGGTCGTATCCTCTGACGCTATTCCTGTTTTACATAAGGGATTATGACATTGACACCTGTCCTGTGTTCTTACAGATCACAGCTCCCAGCATGGCCAGTGTCCTGGATCAACTGAATATCATCAATGGAATCTTGTTCATCCCACTCAGGTAAGTTACATTTTGGGATTGTATCTTCAATAACGTTGACATTTTTTTTTTTTTTTTTTTGTCTTAAATGCAGGTAAAAGGTTTATGAAAGAAAATTAAAGGGGTTCTCCATTCATCTTATATTGGGCTAGATGGTTATGCGCAACCCCAATGTTGCTCATAATGCAATTACAAACTTGCTTGGATAGAAATGAAATAAAGGCACATCCATGCCCCATTTGCACTGATGAGCTTCACCCGTTTCTGAATTCTCCCTTCTCGGACCCATAACTTTATAGCGACAATAGAAGTATTATGGCATATATTACAGTTAACTAAATTAGCTGTTCAAATGTCGTAACTTAGATATACCATTTTGTCCAATTGCAGTATTTATAGTTTGACAGAGGTAGGAGGCTTCCTATGCCAGCTTGTCGCATGCCACAATGTGCTAGGTCTGCCAGAGGCATCTACCTGTTAGATCCTGTCTTACACTGATGTATTGCAAAGCATTATGTCAGCAAACAAAGGATTGCTGCTTTTACTTATGGTATGTTCACATGGTGTATTGCGGCGCGTCTTTTACACGCCACAATACGCCGGGTGTTTTAGAAGTACGCTCTGGTCAGCACCTACTTCTAAAGTGCAGGGTTTGCAGCTCCACAGACTCCTAATTCCGTCCGTCCGTAAACACCAGGGAAAGTGACATGTCACCTGTTAACCCCAGCGTTCAATATGTCTGAAGACGGAGATAATTCAAAGTTCTCTTTGAGGGCTATGTATTATAATTGCTCGGCGCATTTTGGGCATATTGCAGCGCAAATCTTACGCACCGCAATGCGTAACGCAATTACGACGTGTGAACATACTACTAGGAAGACAAAAACTAAATATAGAAACAGTATAATATAATAAAAATTGATAAGAATAGAATCCCCTCTCCTGAAAAAAGTAGAATAAAAAAGTAGAGATGTGCAGTACTGCTATAGACATAGTAACACTCTAAACTGTATCATTCGTATTATATGTACAAAATGCAAAAAAGGTGCTAAATGTACAGAGCACAACCTGCAAAGCCATAGTATGGGTACTTGGGTTAGGAAAAGAAAAGTTCTAAAATCTCAGGACAAATATTTTTTTTTTCTATTTTCTTTCCATAAAATATATACTTTAATACCGAAAAAGTACTGGAACACAAATATGGGGGACATGTATGAAAACTCTGAGTCTAAGACATTTTATTTTTTTGCCTATAGCAACTAACCAGAGCTCCCTTTTCATTCACTATATGATGTGTACTGTTACTAATAGAAAATTAGATTACTATACTGGCAGAATTGATTTTTTTCTCCTGAGGTCAGAGGGGATGTGGGATGGGGTGTAAAAAATTTAAGGCCTTATGGTACAGAGTGAAAAATACTTCTAAAATGCAGTGATAAAAAAAAAAAAACAAATACTTGGTCCTGATGGCCAAAAGTAGGCCTGTTAAGAAGTTATTGCTCCCTTTTCATATGTTTTACTTTTGAACCTATAACTACCGTAGCTTCTCTAACAGTGATATTTTTTGCAGTCAAAAAGACTTGGAAAACCTGAAAGCCGAGGTCCAGCGTCGTCAGCAGCTCCAGGAAGCCATTAAAGGAGCAGAGTCGGAAACGTCAGAAACAGGCAGCACAAGCGTGGCCACAAGTGACTCTGCAGGGACAAAACCCTCTGCTTAGCTCTGTCTTCTCTTCCTTATCAGACACCACTTTTAAAACTGAAATCCCTATACCGGGTTTTCACCAAGACCTATAGGTTATGACGCGTGTCTTGGCGATATTGTTGCACAGGTACAAATGCTGATAATTTACAATGCAAAGAACTAATCTATAAACCTTCAATGAGTCTGCGTCCACTGGACTGAGACCCCCTCGTCCCTAAGCAGCTGTGTACACATGAGAATCGGGGGCTTCAACTGACCCAATCCTGGGACTTTAGTTTGTGTGCAAGTCGGGTGTTTGTCCACGCAAAATCCATTTCTGCATTTTGTGTTTGTACCTTATAGGTAATTGCTCTGCTTAGAGGTGACTGAATATTTCTCAGGTCAGTTAGTAATGAAGACTGGGACTCCTGTCACAAAAAAGAGTCCATCGGAGAAATTCAAAGCTAGGGCTGTGGTCTGAGCCAATAGATGCAGCCTGTGGCCCCAGAATTAAGCCATACATTCAATGGGAAATTACCCATTATTCCATAGCATACTTGGTTTAAGCAGACATGAATAATTTACTTTATAGGATTTTTTCATTTCATAAGGAGAACATTGGTTAAACCATTTGCTTCTCAGCTTTTTCTTTTTTATGGTCTTTTGGCTTTTATAAATCTTTTTTATGGTGATTCCATGACACGTGTGATTTATATTCATCAGACTATTCAGTGACGCAGTATCTGCATATGTCTAAGGAGAACGAGTGGCCCCTTGTCCATGCTCTTTATCACCCTTTAACTAGTACCTGAATGTATAAGGCGAGGTCAAGCAGCATTGTTCCTCATAATCCTTACTAACTGCTCAGACTTTGTCTTGAGGAAGGGGCTGAGTCCTTGTTTTTTCATAAGCATCTATTTGAACACGCACGATGACTTCACTGCTCATTTTCGAGACGTTCATCCTTAAATTTTTTTAGTCTCTTGAAATCTTTTTTTTTTTCTAAAATAAGTGGTTCATTTAATGATCGAATATATCAAAGACCACGAATTGTCAGGCAGATATTCTGGTGCCATTCATTATGGGTTTGGCTGTGATGTAGAGCGCTCATACTTTGTAATTAAGCAGCATTTGATTGTAAAGAGCTTTTTCACTCATATCTGCCTTAAATCCCAGAATTCTGCCATGTTTTCCTTGCACTGTAACAGTAATGTTAGGTCATTGGCCTCTCCGTCCATCTGAAATAAGCTGAACAGAAAGTTGGGCTGTGTGTTCACTTGTGGTGGGTTGCATTAGGCCAGGTTCATACATTGCGATTGCCACAAGCAGTTTTCAGTATGGAAAACTGGAAAAGGAAAGCTTTACACTTACTGCATCCATGGCCAGTTTTCCCTAACTGCAACTGCTTTGTGTAAGGCTATGTTCACACGGCTTATTTCAGGGCGCATTAACGGACGTATTTACGACCG
Source organism: Phyllomedusa bahiana (assembly GCA_025379985.1). Lineage (NCBI taxonomy): Eukaryota > Metazoa > Chordata > Amphibia > Anura > Hylidae > Phyllomedusa > Phyllomedusa bahiana. Next base: position 68,808 of record JAODAL010003689.1, read on the forward strand.
CAAATACGTCCCGAAATACGTTTCAAATAATGAACAATTAGATTAGCATTGATTCCAATGAAAAATACGTCTCGTCATTTACACAAGGCGTGTTTGCGGGCGTAAATACGACCGTAGATCCGATCGTAAAATTAAGTCCCCTGTCACTTATTGAGGCGTATTTCGCAACGTAAATCCCAATAGTAAAGTATGGGGAATGTATTTACGACGCGAAATACACGCCCCACTTTGTGACATGTATTTGAAACGTATTTCGGGACGTATTTGCGGACGTAAATACGTCCCTCGAAATAAGCAGTGTGAACATAGCCTAACAGTGAACCGATAAAGGTCAGGTCATGTACTCCTTTAGTAAGATCACAATTGGGTTTCTGCAGTCCTGAAGGGGTGGTTTATATCCGTTTTTTCCCTTCAACTCTAAACCCCATCTTACTGAGGTTCACGAGAGAAGGAATCAACAGGTCAGAATCCCATGTGGCAATTTTGAATCGACAGCTTCACATTTTTAATAATTACAAATATTCAAATTAAAGTTTGTTTTTTTTATTTGGATTTTGCTTTTCTGCTTATTTTGTTTATTGCATTATTTTGAATGTTTGCCTGTATGAATTCATGCCATTATATTCTAGAAAGGTCTTTTGGTTGTACGTTTCCTTAATTTTATATTGTTGTGGACCCTCTTCTTACATTAACTTTTGACCTCCTTACAAATGACAGTAAAACATGAATCCAGTGTATTGGGGGATTAAAGGGTTCTTTTTAGCTAAACTGTCGCATGTGATAGGTCGCAGGATTTCTGGAAAGGCATCCGGTTTAGCATATCCAGTGACTACTGCTCACCCCGATCCCTGTTTTGTAATAGTCTAAATGCTGCTCTGTACTGTTTCACGATAAGTGTATTTTTGGGAAATGACTAACTTCACCAGACAGCAGTAGGTAAAAGCACTGTTGTCCTTTGTCCAAAAGAACATTATTCCTAAAATTTGAATTTTAGCCTTTAATAAATTGATGATAATGCATTTCACGGTCTTCTGGTTTTATTACATTAAATGTATGACTTTGAGTTCACATTTAAAAATATATTTAGATAAACAGTCATTTTCTGAAAGCTATTTTTTCCTTTTGGAATATACAAAAGCATGGCCACCGAAAAATAGTTAATATAATTGTATTGATAAGTACTCTTACAGTAACACAAAAAAATGTATTTTATGTATGTTAATAATTACCTTGAGTTTAAAAAGTAGCATCAAGTTTTAGGCTACTATCTCCATGCCTTAATTTATTTTCGGACCTGTGTTACACAGTTTGTAGTCTACTCCTAGTTTCTGACTTTTCTCAATTGGGTTTCCTATAAGTAATGAATTTTGGATGTGAGGTTAGTGGGTTCAGGATGCTGCTTTCTTCACTAGCTCATGTGTCAACACATGAAGATGGATGAAACGGTGCGGACAGTCAATGACGGTGCTTCATGGTCTCCCCTCTCTTGCAACGCAAATTCTCCCATGTACTCTTTGTCCACACCAATGCTGCATGTAGAGTCCTCACCAAGAAAGCAAATGAAATTTAAAAATAGGTAAAAAGGTGTACCTATTCTTTAACAAAAAAAAAGTGTTTTCTTTAGCACTGCATCACCCATAAAAGCTCAAGTTAGTTTTATATTTTTCTCCCCCTTTAAATACTTAACCATATGATGTAGACACCCCTGTAATAGTATTCCATAAACCATACTTGTAGAGCCATGGTTTTCCATATTTCAAAAAGGGCAATCCTACGTAACCTAAAATGGTATATCATTTGACGTGTGTGTCTCAACCTTTAAATCAAATAATATATTATGATTTACCACAAGACGCATGTTAAGTTTTAACCTTTCAATCAAGACATCAAAATGTCAGATTAGAAAAATAAAGCAATATGCTTTGGAAATGGAAAATGCTCCACACCACAAATGGGCATGAACAGGAGTCTGTGTTTTTGACATAACTATAAGAACCTAGCGGACTGAAATGAGAGTTAAAAAGACAAACAAAAACCAGCACAAGCACTTAAATAAAAGATCGAGGGTTAATCATCAATCTGCACTGGCCAAGATAATGCTGGATCTTTTGTCTAGTGCCGTTCTAATGAAACCTATAAAGATGATACCTGAATAATCAGATTTTTTCCATCGTCAATGATATGTAAGGTAAACAACCAGGGGAGATGGCAATCATTACGGACAGTCAATGTAGAAATTTGGAAAAGGTTTTGCTTTTTATTAATAGAAAATAGGTTTGAGGGTGATCCAATCATTTTCAGGATTGTAATACATCTTGCCACAGAGCAAGTAATGTTAAAGCAGTTTTCCCACCACAATGATTTAACTTTTACCTAAATGTTTAGGCCATGTTCACACGGCTTAAAACTGGACGTATTTCAGTCCGTATTTACGTGCCGGAGTGTGCAAATTATGGGCTGAAAACGTCCCAGTCATTACGGTAATCCATAGTTCTCATAGAAAACTATGATTACGTCTCCTCTCCCTGCTTGGCGAATACGCCACGGGGGGAGATAATTGACATGTGAATTACCAGAGGCGTATAAGCGCCGCCGGTAATGCAAGTCTATGGGCCAGCGAAGTGCCGGCCCCTCGCTCCCACCACCGGCCACACGGCGTAATTACGCCCTGCAAATACACCGTGTAAACCTAGCCTTAAAGTAAAAGACTGCAACCAAGCAAATTTGAAACAATGTATTTGGTAATAGATAAATCTTATCTCCCACCTGTTTACACACGCTTTCGTAGGTTACCAAACATCTCGCGCTACACTCATTGCTCCAGCAGCCCTGTCCATTCATGGTGATCTCATGCCCTGCTATGCCTTATCAGTAGAGTTGATCAAACTGTTCTAGAAAAGTTAAGTTGTAGTAGAACTTCTCAAATGTTTAGAACTTGAACCGAACATTTTACTGTTTGTTCAAGTAAAGTTCTAGTTTGACACGCCATTTTCAGTGGCTTACTGCACTTTTGGCGGCAATTCAATCCGTGCAGAGCACAGAGAAATGTCAAAAATGTCATCGATAAGGTGTACGGCTCTCATTGGCTGCTAAAATCACATGACCATGTTATGTATTTCACTGTATTGCCTTGTGAACACCATTTTCAGCTCAATCTCTGTACTGTACAGACTGCTTTTAGTTAGATAGCATTTTCTCTCCATAGACATCAATAGTTAGGGAGTTTGGTATTTCTGGCTGCATTTTTCCCCACACCCAGAAGCTGTTATTTGGTGACATTTGCAGGCTCACATAACGCCTAACTCTCATATACATGGATAAATATTATACAGAGTGCTTGGATTTGCTAAATCATACACCCTGCCCAAAAGTTTTTTTGTTTTGCAGTTTTGGGGGTTCAGTAATTGTCTCCAAATCTCCTATGTGTCAAAGGCGCTTTTTGCCCCCTCAGGATGCAGAGAGCCGTAGCAGCTGCTGCCGCTGCACCTCCTATAGCTACACCCCTGCTTGCAAGCTGTCCTAATCTTTTCATTTAGCCATTGAAAGGAATGAAGAATTTTTTTTCCTGTCACTCTTAGATCCAATTTTCTTCACCAAGTTCCACGTATCCAGTTTACTGTCATGGATAGTAATTCGAGCTTCTCCTCACCTGTGTCGGTACAAAAATTAACCAGAACAGCTTTTCCCATAGACTTTTAATGGGGTTTGAATAGAACTTTGAACCAAACTCACAAAAGTTTGAGGTTCTCATCGAACTAGAACTTTTTACTGTTCGCTCAACACTACTTATCAGTAATACAGGAGCTTGTTTATTGAAGTTATGTAGCTTTTTGCCCTACTGTTTACATTCTGCTGTTAGTAATGTCCCTGTAACAGACTCCGTTAGAAATAGCAGGGCTTATATGTCAGTTACTGCTGTAGAACCACCCACAGTCTAACCAGGAAGCATGAGCCTGACCGCGGCCGTGGCTCTGTGAAGCCACATCGTGAGAAAACCTTTTTAAAGTTTTCCTTTAGGAAAGCGATATGCACTCAATGTCATGACCAGAAAAAAATCTGAATCTCAAGCCAATTGAAAATGTGAGGCCAAGATCCACATCTTTTCTGCAAAACTGACCTGCAAACCTCTTGTAGAGAAAATTGGAAGCTGCTTGATGCAGAATATGGTTCATCATTAGGGAAAAACTTGCCTCTAAGAATTCGGGCATCACAAAGGCCTAAGAAATATCAACAAAATGCTAAACAACTTTTTTTTTTTTGGGTAATGTAAGAAATCTGTGACTTGGGGAAAAATGCCATTAACGTTATCTCCTTTTCATTTGTTTGAGGTATGTTTTTTAAGCCAAGATCTTAAACGTTGTTTTGACATGTGTTCGGATTAAAAAAAGTGGTTTTCCTTACTACTGATGTCCCTATCCATTTTAACAAAAGTAATGGATTTTATTGTTGGACAAAAAGAATGGTAATATCGGCCCCAGCTGATAGTTATGGAGTTAGGCTGAGTTTTGATGACTGTTGCCAACAGCTCCTCTGTCTTTTTGATCTATAAAACTGAATTGTCAGAATAAGACCATATGGTCCATCTAGTCTTACTCCCTTTTTATCTTGCTGTTGATTTTCCAACCAAATCTGATGGAAGTTTGTTCCAAGCATCTACTACTCAAAGAACATATCAGATACACAGATCTATATTAGACAACAAGTTGGATATATGAACAATAGGCAAGTGTAAGGATTTGAGACCCAATTGTAATGGACAGATGACTGGATATGAATATCTCCTTCTGGGAATTTACTTGTTTGTAGTGATATGGTCTAAGGAAGCACAAATGGCAAACTAGCAACAGGTTCATGGGTGCTGAAAGCTCACTTATGCACGTAGGCATAAAAATCTTAGACTACCTCTCATAAAATAGCTACTTTAGCACAGTAGCTGAAACCATTGGGGCAGGCTAGGCTAGAAAGGTGTTCAGAAATTGTAGGAGGTTGCATAGATGCGGACCACTTAGTGTGGCTATGTTGACCTATGTACACCATCAAAAGCACCTACCAGGGACACTTGAGCATAAAACTGAACCATGGAACTAGGTGGCTTAGGCTAATAAAGCATGTTTCTAACATGGACAGCTAGATGTGGGGGTGTCACTAATATGGTAAGAAGATGGCACAAAGATTGAATATATGAATAAGACCGTGTAATGCTCATCTTGTAAACCTTGCATCCTGCCATTCACATTGATGTTACTTTAAAGGGAACCCCTTTAAAGTAACGACGGGCAGCATGAAATAGCTGCAGGTTACCTGATTTTTAACCCTGTGTGTTTACCCGGGAATGCCATAGCTTTTCGGAGTAAAACACCTAGTGATCCGGGTGCGGGGCGAAGCCGCTGTGCCTGGTCCGATGTTTTTGGAGATTATGTGGTCCGATGTTCGGCTCCTCCCCACCCCCTCTTAAAGATGGAGAGCTCTCCCATGTTTGTCTATAGGGAGAGAGCTGTCAGTCAAGCTGAGGGGGCAGGGAGAAGTGTCAGACTCCTCTCCCCGCACCAGGTGCAAATTCAATGGGTGTTTTACCTGGGAACACCGCAGCATTTTGGGTTAAAACACACAAGGTAAGGATCAGTTAATCGACAGCTATTTAATGCTGCCCGTCGTTCTCTTTAAGGCCATGTCTACACAGCATATTAAAATTCCATCCATAATCCGACGCCATTTTAACATCACCGGACCGCGGTTTGTGCCGTGGGGTACGCTAAAAACTGCGGTTGTCTTTTGGACTTGCCATCGGCCCTGTACATTGCATATACGGGAATCCAACGGCAATCCGTGCAGAAGATCCAACGCTTCATAAGCACTGATTTTTTTTACATTTTTTTTTTTTATTGCTGTCTATGTGGAACAGGTTACAGACAATTTTCAATGGATTTTAAATACTGAATCTGCTGAAAATCTGACCAAAAAACCAAACCAAAAAACTCTGCTGTGTATATATATCCTAAGGCATACAAACTGTCTCAATGTTGCTGCAAATCAAGTTTATAGCAACTTTTCCCTAATGGCAGTGGCCTCTTTCAGCAGGAAAGTGCACCCTGCCACAATGCAAAAACTGTTTAGGAATCGGAATGAGAAACATGACAGTGTTTATGGCCTGGTTCACGTCTGTGTCACAGGTTCCATACAAAATTTCCATCGCAGAGCTGCAAATGGACTTAAAGGGATTTCTTTCACTATGCACACCAACAAGGCCCCAACGGACCCCATTGACTACAAAAGGTCTGTCTGATTTCCACTGTGGCGCACCTTTCTGCACTATTTTTTTTTTTTTTCCCCCTCATGTCTGGAACCTCCAACCTGGAACCTGTGCAGCTAATGATGTCCGTCTTATTGAGCATCCATAGGATGTGCTGGAAACACGAGTCCAATTCATGTAGGCTCCACCTCTCAACTTTCCAGACTTAAAGGGGTTATCTCACTACAGGCTTTCACAGGCATCTTGTGCTTTCTCTCTGGCTGTGCAGGGGAAGGGAGTGAATGTTGCAGCTCTCCAGACTGCCTGCAATGGTCAGTTCTCTTGCTTGCAAAGCTGCGACAGTCACCTCCCTCGCCGGGTTCAAAAGCGCCTTGTAACCAGAACACTTGTATTGGTGTAAACAGTTATATATACAGCCTGAAATGATTAAACAAATTTGAGAAATACAAACTGCTCTACTTCCTGCCCAAAAGAAGAGGGGGTGCAGTTTGTGTAAGGGTGTGTTATTTCTGGCAGAGAAAGAGACTCGGTAATTAGCTTAGATCCTTCACATAGAGCTGTCACTGTGAGAGGAGCTCGAGCAGCCTTTATTACACCACAAAGCGCAGGGAACCAGTTTCTTTTTTTTTTTTTTATAGAGAATACAGACCGTCAATCACAGCACAGGGAACGTGTCCCAACCAGGGTTGAACTAAATATCAGGCAGCCAATCACAGCAAAGGGGGTGTGGCCCGACCTCAGGCTGCTGATGTAGTGCTAAACACTCACAGATTAGCTAATATCCATTATACTGATTTAGGTAATATAAACTAAGTGCAAAAGTGCTTTTTTATTGTCCCCATCATTACAGATATGGTCTTTGTAGCGAGACAACCCCTTTAAAATAATCTGCTGCCAACAGCTTGGTGGCAGATCCCACAGGAAACGGGCAGCAGTCTTGTGGGGTCCATGCCTCAGCTTTTTTTTGGTAGCATTAAAGATCTACACATGGTTTTGATTTTATGACTGATCAGAATATGCATGCAAACAAAAAATATCATTTGTTCCGGTTTCAAACAAATTGTGTTACCTTTTGCTTTTAGCTTTAATTTGAAAGATAAGTATATAACCTTTTTGTGATCTAGAAGAAGTATTAGCACTATTTTTGCTTTTGCATTTCTTTTTGTATTTGAGCCCACTTTCAGCAAGGGAAACAATGGGAGCTGGCAGTAAAACATAAATAGTTCACGGAAATGACTGTTTTAAGGAGGACCTGTGACTTTTGCCCTTGCTTTTTTAGTAAATACTTGTGTTCCCTGTGCAATAATGCTGGAGCATCTCCTCTTATAACTGTTTGTGATGTTCTTCTGCTATTCCTTCTAGAAATGAGTTACTCAGATGGGTGTTACCATTTGTCTTATATAGGGTGTGCAAACACTATGGACGACATGTATGAATTCGAATGCATCCTTTTTTTTTTTTTTTTTTACTTAGCGCCGACACCAGAGTTCAAAATAGATATAGAAGAGTGTAGAATACGACAGATTTTTGGTGCATTACATAGAGCTTAATGTGCCAAACTTGGTGCACTGAGCTCTATGTAATGCGCCAAAAATCTGTCGTATTCTACACTCAGAATCTCAATCTGTGCATTGAAACATTTAGAGGGCGACATGTATGAATTCGAATGCGTACATCTATTTACTTGGTGCCAACAACGCAGTTTTAAATATATATAGAAAAGTGTAGAATCCGACAGATTTTTGGCGCCTTAAAAAGAGGTTAGTTCGCCAAGTTTTGCACAATACAATCAATGCCCAAACAAAGTTTGGCGCACTAAGCTCTATGTAATGCGCCAAAAATCGGTCGTATTCTACACTCTTCTATATCTATTTAAAACTGCGTTGTTGGCACAAAGTAAAAAAAAAAGTACTTATTCGAATTCATACATGTCGCCCTCTTAATGTTTCAATGCACAAATTATGAGATTGAGTGTAGAATACGACAGATTTTTGCCGCATTACATAGAGCTTAGTGTGCCAAGTTTGGCGCATTGCACTCTATGCCCATACAAAGTTTGGCGCATTAAGCTCTATGTAATGCACCAAAAATCGTCATACTGACGTATTCTACACTCTTCTATATCTATTTAGAACTGGAGTGTCGGCGCCAAGTAAAAAAAAAAGTACGCATTTGAATTCATACATGTTGCCTTATGTGAGCACAATTGGTAACATCCATCTGACAGATTCAGTAAGACATTCTAGAAGGAATAACACAGAGCAATGAGAGAGGAGAGGATGCTCCAGAATTATTATTCCACAGAGAAGGTATTTACTAAAACATACACATCAGGAATGGATGGAAGTCCGCGTGAAAGAGCAGTCAACTAAATGCAAAAGACATTGCATCGGTTTTTTTCTTCTTTAAATACACTGTTTTCATGTCAGATCAATGTACACATAGCACTTACTATACAAATAAATGCCTGTGTGTTACTAACATAAGTTCTTTAACAAGCTCCTCTCCTAGTATTTGGAAAGGTCAGGCTGTGTAATGGTCACTTGTGTCAGTACCGTTATGCAGTAGGCTGCTATTACTTCCTAACTCAGCTATCCCTGTTGAGACTGCATGTAATCCATTGAAAAACACTTGGGTATAAAATATAGGTACAATAATGTGATGTAGTGTATTATTTACAGACATATACACTCACCGGCCACTTTATTAGGTACACCTGTCCAACTGCTCGTTAACACTTAATTTCTAATCAGCCAATCACATGGCGGCAACTCAGTACATTTAGGCATGTAGACATGGTCAAGACAATCTCCTGCAGTTCAAACCGAGCATCAGTATGGGGAAGAAAGGTGATTTGAGTGCCTTTGAACGTGGCATGGTTGTTGGTGCCAGAAGGGCTGGTCTGAGTATTTCAGAAACTGCTGATCTCCTGGGATTTTCACGCACAACCATCTCTAGGGTTTACAGAGAATGGTCCGAAACATCCAGTGAGTGGCAGTCCTGTGGGCGGAAATGCCTTGTTGATGCCAGAGGTCAAAGGAGAATGGGCAGACTGGTTCGAGCTGATAGAAAGGCAACAGTGACTCAAATAGCCACCCGTTACAACCAAGGTAGGCAGAAGAGCATCTCTGAACGCACAGTACGGCGAACTTTGAGGCAGATGGGCTACAGCAGCAGAAGACCACACCGGGTGCCACTCCTTTCAGCTAAGAACAGGAAACTGAGGCTCCAATTTGCCCAAGCTCATCGAAATTGGACAGTAGAAGATTGGAAAAACGTTGCCTGGTCTGATGAGTCTCGATTTCTGCTGCGACATTCGAATGGTAGGGTCAGAATTTGGCGTCAACAACATGAAAGCATGGATCCATCCTGCCTTGTATCAACGGTTCAGGCTGGTGGTGGTGGTGTCATGGTGTGGGGAATATTTTCTTGGCACTCTTTGGGCCCCTTGGTACCAATTGAGCATCGTTGCAACACCTTGTGGAATCTATGCCACGAGAAGGGGGTCCAACCCGTTACTAGCATGGTGTACCTAATAAAGTGGCCGGTGAGTGTATATCCATCTGCTCTCTTGGGCACTTCAATACACATTATACCAGGTTGCTTAGAGTGTGCTTTTTAAGTACCTAGAATGTATGACTTGATTTATGGGAAATTCATAAACAAGAGAATTTACGACTAAATCCTGGTATAAATTATACACTTAAGGGGTTTTTCTCACTATGCAGTTCACAGAGCCACAGCCAGCTTTGGACTAACACTTTCTGGTCAGGCCGTGGGAGTGGCCATAGCAGTGAGCAACATAGCCACTCTGCTGTTCCTAGATACTATACTAGATATTATACTGACATGACTGCAAGAGATTTAGAAAGTGTAATACACAAGGCTACAGAGATTCTCATTTAGTTGAGTAGACAAAGTCCGTTGCAAGATATAAGACGCTCCATGGGGTAACTCATCATGGTTGGAACTGACAGCAGCTTGGAGAAATGAGAGGTAGGAGAGATGGTCGGTAACTAAATAAACGTGTGCTCTAGGGGGAGCTTAAATTTTTTTTAGCTCCTGACGCAAAATCAAAAGTGCAATAGCTTTGGTAATAGTTTTCATTTACGCTACATGTTGAAAGCTAATCGGTGTAGTGAGAAAACCCTTTTACGTATTCATCTTCAAATGTTGCTAACAATACTACATATACAGTATATACTATGTGCTATACTTTTCTACCATGTTACATCATGAAACTTTGCCACCGTAAATATTTTAGTCTTCCAAACAAAAAACATCCTTGTGAAACTGCCATCCCGCTGCTATAACCAGAGACTTATGGTCGGCTATCATTGCAGAGCAAACCATGTTCTATAGTTTCCCTGAATGACACATCCGCCCTTCAAATGGCTCATTTGTTCTGCAGTCATCCCAGTGAGAGTCCACGTGACCAGTGTTCGTACAAGGCCTTTATGTCAGAGTCACCCGTTTCCTTGGTGACATAGATGGAATGGTGGTGCACCGGGATGGACACAGATTGTGGAGATGGTTGTCAGGGAAACGTTCATTCAGCTCGTTACAGAGCTATGACCTGTTGAAAGGAAAATATTTTTGCCGCACAAACCCAATACAATGCATAACAAATGCAGAAACAGAATTAGCTTTCTCTGGTGGTAGCGAAAGCCTGAGCATCAGATGGAAAGGCCACTCTACAGCATTATAGAAGCTAGCCACTTATAGTCTCAGTACCAATCTCAGTCTTTAGTACTAATAGTATAGGAAAGAATTTCTTAAAGTTCTGTAGCATCTTATTTATGTTCTCAAATCCAGAAAGGAGAGGCATGGACCTCACCTCCCCACACTGTACATTGATCTAATGCGTCTCAGAAAATTTTACTAAAAATGAACAGGAGGTTCTTAGTATACTTTTTGATCAAACCGTATGAGCCCACTTGTCACTTCACGGCGACTTTTTTAAAGTGGGTCCCTACACTGCATGGCGGCCACCGCTGCAGCAAAAACCACACAGATGAGGGGCACAGCCCAGTGGCCCAACAGCCCCACTGCTGCCAGACCTAACCCAATGGCTCCGAGCTGCACCACCACAGCAACAATGGCCACCATACAGCACCGCCACCACGAAGAAAAAAAAGGAAAGGTTGACACCGCTTACCTCTCCTGGGCTCCCTGCAAGCAGGCTGAAAGAGAAACGACATTTTTGTAAAGTTTAGCTGAGACGCATTAGATCAATGTCCAATGTGAGGATGTGCGGTCCATGCCTCTCCCTTCCATGTTTGTATACATACATCTATTTCTTTTCACACATGGACCAGCACTCCTCCCCATTTGGCCCAGGTGTTTTTAAGTAACAGTAGTCTGTGTAGGGGGTTAAGGCCCTGCTCCTTTCAGCCTGCTTGCAGGGAGCCCAGGGGAGGTGAGCCATGTCAACCTCTCCTTTTTTGGTGGCAGTGCTGTATGGTGGCCATTGCTGCTGTGCTGGTGCAGCCCAGAGCACGGGGATAAAGTCTGGCAGCAGTGGGGCTGTTGGGTCACTGGGCTGTGCCCCTCACCTGTGCATTTTTTGCTGCGGTGGTGGCCGCTATGCAGTGCTGCCCCCATTTTGTGTAGGGACCCACTTTATAGAGGTTGCTGTGATGTAGCAAGTGGGCTTACACTGTTTAATCATAAAGTATACGAAGAACCTCCTGTTCATTTTGGTAAAGTTTAGCAGAGAAGCATTAGATCAACATACAGTATGAGGATGTGCGGTCCATGCCTCTCCCTTATGTTATATGTGTGCAGCATTGAGGAGTCGTATTTACAGTGTGCATTTCTGCCACCTACTGGACCAGCAATACAACAGCTGTTCATGAAGTGAATACTGGCGATTGTTCCAGTGAATTAGGGTTTTTGCTTTGAGCACGGTATAGTTAGAAAATATACCAAAAGTTGCATTGTTCTGTAGAGGTTAGGCTCTAGATCAGAGGTCTAAAACATGCAGCCCCTAAGTGTGTCTGCTGTAGCGAGTAGGGCACTGTAGCTCCCGAGATATCCTCAGGCGAGCAGAGGGCATACCAAAGCAGGGAGGCGCCAGTCCTAGCTATTTAACCCCATTAGATTTTGCAGTCAATAGCAACTTTGGCATGTTAGAGATTTACTTTGCAATCTCAGGGTGACAATGGTTGCCATGTCTGTCTGTGACGTAGGGTTGTCAGGCCCTGCCCAGAAGCAAGGCGAGACTGGCTGACAGGAAGTTGGCATAATGCATTACACTGGAGAACACTCGTTTTGGTACCTTAAAAGTTGGAACTATTTTTGAGTATGTTTTGGGTGCCAATTCTGAACATGACACCCGGTTTCCCCTATAGTTTTGGAGAAATGGCATTGCCACCTTACCAAGTAAATGCGGCTGAAAGTAATGGCCACTCAGTATCGTACTAAAGAAATGTTGGAAATTCATGTGAAACAGAAAAGACATAAGATTTTAGAACACCTGCAAACAATCAGGATTGTGCTGAGCAAATTCAGTTCTATTCATCTGCACTACATATTTATAGACAAATTAATCACAATGTAGAATCAGGTCATCAACATCTCAGAAACTACACGGAACAAAATAGACGGGATTTTAGGACTCCATAGCAGTCAGATACCCAGAAGAAGATGAAAACTTGTAGGCAACAAAAGATAATTTAATTTTGTTCCCCAGTGTTACAGCATGTTAGGCATGTACTGCAGTGTATTATAGCAGCAATTACTCAGTCCAGTCCCCAATTGGGACTAGTTAAAAAGAAATAAAAAGTACAAACAACAAATATTTGGCAAGGTCACATCCAAAATGATCTGCACAATATCTTTGGAAAGGAACGCGCCATCACCTTCAGATTTTCTTCTATGCACTTACCTGGCCACGCTTGAGCCCCTGATCTAGATGCACAGGGCATGGTTTCGACTTTACTGGAACTACAGAACACAGCTACATAGTTAAAGAGCTGCAGGGCTTTTATCATTTTATATTAGCATTAAAGAAAACCAATTGCTTAGAAGCAGGGCCGATCTATAGGTGTTAGTGAAAGCAGACAACCAGCAGACATTTAGTTTTATATGCATTTAATAGTTTACCAATTGGTACAATAAGATTTTTTTAATATGCAGAAAACATGAATAAATTTTGTTTTACACAGTCTGAGAGCAACAAATCTTACTGTAAAACACAGAGCAGTATTATATACATTCCTTTACTGATTTTTATATTTGTCTTTTAATTGTGTCACTTTCTTCTCAGTTAACGCTTACAGTCTAAAAAAAAAAAAAAAAAAAAAAATCCTCCAAAATAAAACCTTCCTGTTTTTTTTTCTCTTATGAAAGTGGACACTCTCTCATGTCCGTGTCAGGGTCAACTATGCTGAAGGTCAAATGTTCTTCTAAAAGGAAGTCAAGAAAGGTGAGGAATGAAGTGTGGGGCAATGGCAGCCTGGAGGACATGAAAGTAGCCACTTACATGATAGTGTGGGACAGCTAAGACAAGTCGGTTAGAACACAAGAAGAAAAAAAACATCTCAGTTGTGACTTGTAAATCCATTAACCCAATTTACAAAGGGGAAACCTTTTGACCAGATCCCCAGAATTTACATTCACCACAGACTTCAATCTGCAAAATTTAATTTATTATCTAGCTCTACGTTCTTGACAAATAATGTAAGTGCCTGTTATTTTGTTAGCTATATATAGTTTGCCCCCATTTTCCACAAAGAACATTTCCAGGATTATCAAGTCACCGCTGAACAGCAATATAGTATGTTTCCACGTCTTTTGCAGAGGGCACTGGCGGAGTGCTGGTTAAAGAATTAAAATACCAGGGGTTCACATAAAGCAGAGGAGGCAAACAGAAGCGCAGTGGGGGGAAGAACTCGACAATTATACGTAGACTGGGCTTTGTGGGTCTAGAGTCAGTTTCTTTATCTACAGTGCTCCACGGCCCTGGACAGCTTGCTAGTAACTATTATTTGATTAGTGCCTGGGCACATCATTGGTCACACCATACAAAAGCAGGACGGCTTATACTTCTAAAGTGCAAGATGCTATTAGACAGCAACAACTTGATTTCAAAGTCCCCACGGTTCTGGTTACTACTGTTAGAACATATTCGCACTTCTTTGAGCCATTACTAGGACTAAAAATTCAATTACAGGCAACACGAGGAAAACAAACGTCCATCAACAGGGAAACATTATAGAGGTGGAGCCTGATGTTGGTTTGCATGGACTTGGACCTCTTCAACAGAGTCACTGTGGAGGCACTGACAGCAGAAGTCCAGTGTTGTTGCAGGATAGCAGGAGAAGGCATCCTTCTGAAGCACAAGTCCTCAGCCGTTCCAGAACAGTTTGTTCTAGTAAGTAGGAGCTGATGCTCTAGAACGGTAACTTGTCGCAACTTAAGTGAGCTTTACGCTTTGATGGCAATGTTCAGGCCAATGGTATACGGGTATTGTGTTACCCATCACCTTTTTCCCCCCCTCTTTAACTGTGCAGTTTTAGACCCATTTGCTGCCATGGTTTATTTCCATTTTCTTTCTGATCTGCAGTTAATAGGACACAATATTCCTTTAATATACAAGGAGCAAACAGACATCCAATGGACCCAAAAAAAAAGCAACAAACGCATCGAGCGATTTGATCTACGACATGGAATTTCCTTTTGGTTCTATATCTAAAGGCATTTTCTGTGAGCTCAAGCCTTCACCTAGGCCTCTCCAATATCTTTAAAGACAGCAGCACTACAAAGCAGGTCATCGATGCTTCAACATACTATACAAAAGGTACCAAAGTACAAGTAAAGAGGCAATAAGGCACACTCACACTTGCCCAATAATTAAAAGCCAACATCACAGCTGACTGTATACCCAAGGAATTCATTACATAGTATGCACACTGGTGACAATTTCAAGGCTTCCTAGAGGAAAGTGTCCAGAAATTCATTTCTTTATATAAATGGAAAGCGGGACCTATGCTGCGTATGACGGTCTTCATGGAGGCTTATTGCATTGTGGAAGTCATTCTAAAAATAGGAGGAAGCAAAAACTGGACTTCTTTGATAAAGCTAAAAAAAAAGAAAAGAAATGGATACAGATGTCTGGATGAGATGTGCTGCACCGACCAGAGCTCTAACTGGAGAAAATGGTTACTGCAAAACCTATATGCTCACACTGGAAAGGAAAACGGTCTATTACTTTAATGTTAGGAAAAACAACTTTAGTGTAGTGTGAAATGTCACGTTTTTCTCTTCATATTCCATACCTGGATACAGCAGGCCAAGTACCCACAAGGCTTTTGTGCATTTTCTGCTGTCATTTTAACAGCATGCTCCCCTCCCAGCATAAGGTAGGATACATGGTGGACCATTCAATGAGCTGTCCTTCTGCAAACAAAAGCAGGTGCATGGGCCCTCATTGTAATTAGGAAAGCTTGGTTATACTTTATTTACACAAGATGGAGAAAAAGAAAAGAAAAAAAGTCAATGTTACAATAATAATGAGGGGGAAAAAATCCACAGACCGGGTAGATGTATTAGGATGACCGCAGTGAGTGTTCATCCAAATTCGGGAGGTACTTTTTGAAAAGCAATGACTAGATCTTGCATCAGAAGCAAGGATTCTCGTGCAGCAAGAATATTTACGTCCCTGAAATAGTTGCTCCAGTGTGTAGCCTTACTTATGGGAGTCTCTTCGCAGTGAAGCAGGTAACCAATTACTAAGAGTCCAAACTGAGTGGTTAAGCCATAACGTGGACAAAAATATGTAGAATTTAACAATTTTTTAGTCCGGTTCATACACAAACCATCCCCACGATCCCCATCTGTGCAAGGACAACAGCAGAAGACACTAGGACTGCTTTATTCCTGACGTTTTCAGCACTAGCAGATGTCCACTGCAACTCCAAGTTAATTTATCGAACAATTCAGCCACAGAAGATTCTGTTCCAGGTTATGATTTAGTTATTTTTGCTTCTCGTCAGCCTCTTGCAAAGGAAGAAACCAAAGAATGTAGTATGGTGAAACCTAGAAACTCGCATTTAAAGTAATAATGTGACTATAAAGCTACCCTGCTGACATGGTGCCAAGAGGCTAAAGGTGACAAACTAGTCTAAAGGACAAATAAGTTCCTACAGTGTGTCACCTCTGATGACTAAGTCATGCAGACATTTTGGAAGTAGGTTCTTGTACCTACAGCGATTTTTTTTTTTTTTTTTTAACCTGGTCCCCATTAGATGCAATATATTTAATTAATTTAGTTCATACAGGTGTTTCCTGTGGAAATCGTCATAATAAATATTAAAAAAAAACTGGGGGGGGGAACCCCTCTGCTCTAGATGAAGGCATGGTGGCAGCTAATCCGGAGGCACACAACGGTGGACTGACGTAAAAAATGAAGAGGTAATGCGTTACTGTTCTCGCGGTGCGGGTGGTTGCTAGAAATAATTTAGGTACAATTGACAATTTTGTTGCATAATTCCTACTTTACCACTGATGTGAAGTCTTTGGTTACCATCCAACAATCTCCTTAAAGGCCGTCAAGTGTGTAATGCCCCTGAAAGAACCCTAGGTGGCGATTATTAGACACTAATCAAACGCTAGAACACCCAACGCCTCAAAGAAAAATAAAATGGGAAACAAACCACGTGTAATGGTAAGTTTAATACCTGCAACAAAGAATTTAGTGCCATGTTTTGCAGTAATCTTTACATACATAAAAGACAAGTGCTGCTGCTACACAAACTCCAATTTTGCAGACACTCCAACACGAAGTGTACAATTTTAAAGCTCACTAAAATAGTGTAGTAGATCCACATTACTTTTCAAAAAGCCCCACAAAAGATGTGCTTCTGAAGTGAGCCAACCGATCCAGGAAACCACAACCGAAGACAGAGAGTGACAGGCATGATTCTGCAGGTAGAGCGAGGGACACCCCAGAATTACCCAGTTCTTGCCTCTTAGGTCTGATGTGACCAATGCCAGCCCAGGTTTTTAAACCCTATGGTACTTCTAGACAACGTATGTAAATTTACAGTATACAATTTGGATTCACCATGCATGAATACTTTGTGTGTAACATTTAATAAGCTCAATCTACATCAAGAATAATTTACATGAAAGGACAATAGGTATTTAACAGAGCTCAATGGGTAACCATGGTATCTGAGTGCATCCAGAGGAAGGGGGGAGGCAATGGGATCCAAGGTGAATTTAAATCAACGGCACTCCCACACTTTTACTGTTTGATCTACGCTGCCAGTGACGACATAGGGTGCCGTCTTGTGGAAATCTGAAACCGAAAGAAAAAAAAAAATTTTTACTACAGTAATAGCAGCTGGAGATATTCTTTACAGAACAAGCAAATGATCTTTACCACGTGCATTACCATTCTTTAGAAGAATTGCCACCTAACTTTCTTCAGCACGGTGTCTGCATGGTTCTGCGGGCTGCATAAAGCAAGCCAGGTGGTGCAAGACATGGCCTGTCCTGGTTAGTCACAACACACGTTAAAGGGAATCTGTCCCTACTTTTGTTTTTACTTATTAAAACAAGACCCTGATCAATATTCTTTTCTTCTTAACCATTTTTATTTTCTGACTGAAGATCTCTCAATTAAGTCGTCTATATATCATGTATCTCTCCGACTGCTTTTAACAGCAGTCAGAGAGATACTTTACAGCAGCTTCATGCACTTAGGAGCTTTAAAGGGGTTGTCTCACTACATAGACTAGCTTTCAAAATGTAGGGAACACTAAAGGAAGACGTTTTCCAAATATATTGCTTTGTTCATCTTTTTATGTTAAGGAGCTACTAGTGATTTTATCACCTTTTGTGCTCTCTAGTTCCCCAAGTGACCGATCTGTGTAACTCCTTATCCCCTGCTGTTTGTTCTATCTAATAGCAGGGAGTGACGTCATCACAGAGGTTGAGGCTGGCAGTGTGAGAGCTTGTGTGTTATCTATCTCTCAGACAAAAGACTAATTACTCTACTGTTTACATAAGCTCAGCAGCTTCTCCAGACCTCAGAGAAGATAAATTAGCCAATCTAGACTGATAAACAGAGAAGTCTGAATACACGGAGCTCATATTACTAATTGCTAATTACAGACAGCTTGACCAGGAAGTGACAGAGCAAAGCAGCATTATTTCATTCATGCATCCTATGAAACTTTGAGATGAGACAATCCCTTTAAGAATGGCTCAGTCCCATTGATATCTAAGCAGAGTGTTATGGGCATGCTCTGTGACCTGGGAAGAAGTCAGTGTGCAGGGAGAGGGGGAGCTGTGACATCTATTGTGACTGGTGGATCCAGCGTTATCTATACACATTGGTGTCTCCTTTCAGTTTGACAATGCTTGTGCTGGTAATGAGGAGACTACTGAAAATCACTCTCTACAGAACAGGAAGTGTCAGACTAGTGGACAAAGTGAAAACTGCAGGACTTAAGAATTAGTAAAAAAAAAATATATATATATATTGAAAGTGATATGGTAAACGAATAAAAAAAACAACCAAAAGTCATAAAAAAAGGTGTTTAACATTGTTTTTATGTTTACAAAACCAAAGCTCCAGTTCTCCTGTGTACAGTGATGCCAAATATCCATATTTTGTCTAATATCATAAGTTGCTATAACAAATGTAAAACTAGAATTGGATCTTTGTGCTCTTTATATCCCTTTTAGCTTTATACAAGGGTAATAAATATACAAAAGCGCATAAAGGCCAAGGTGGGATGAACAAATTCCAGTGGCTGGGGGTAATATTTGTATACTCAAGGTCAGTTCTATCCTGCGTGACATAAACCTATTAACTATTTGTTCAGTATAAAGTAAATAACTATTTTCAATTCTTGGTTGTTGGCTTCGATCTCTAACCATCTATGATGCAATATAACTGCATTTAAATAGATATAAAAACAAAAAATAAAAAAGGATAGAAGACATCTTACCCAAAGAGGTAACAAAATGTTCGTGCGCATTCAGGGTCTTCATGCAGCGCTTGTTTTTATAGTCCCAGATACGAAGGGTCTTATCGTCAGCACAACTCAATATAAATTTACCTCCTGGGTGAAACTGAACACCACGTACCCAGTTATCATGGCCAACCTAAAAAAAACACCAAATAAATTAATCAAAGTAGGGCATAGAAAAACATAGGATAAATCAAAAAGCGATTCTCGGCAGCACTCAAATTTAAGAATAATGTAAATGGTGCTTGTTACAGGATATTGCAATACAATGATATAGTACATATAAGGATCAACAGCACTCAAAGACAGTCCACTTAAAGGGATGTTCCCACCATAAACTTTGATGACATATCGAGAGAATAGACCAAGAAAGTCTGATAGGTGTGGATCCTAGAGGTGGGTTCCACACCTATCTCAGGAACAGGCCCCCCAAAGTGTTGGCTGAGAATGGAGAGCACAGCTGAACACACTGCTCACCATTCCTTGAACGCCCATAGAAAAGAGATGTTTTTATCTTCTCCCAAAATACCTAAAATAACATAGCTCACCCTGATTCGCACGGCAATAATTGCCAGACGTATTCGCCCGAGCTGTGTGCTCGGGGTGGTGGTGGTGGTGGGGAGGGGCGGCATAGACATTCATTGTTCTCGGCACGTATACGCCGTGA
Source organism: Phyllomedusa bahiana (assembly GCA_025379985.1). Classification (NCBI taxonomy): domain Eukaryota; kingdom Metazoa; phylum Chordata; class Amphibia; order Anura; family Hylidae; genus Phyllomedusa; species Phyllomedusa bahiana. The sequence continues at coordinate 88,711 of JAODAL010003689.1, forward strand.
ATAATGTGCATGTCACTTTTCTCCCCGCTCGGCGTATTGTGCGAGCAGGGAGAGGAGACGTAATCCATAGTTCTCTATGAGAACTGTGGATTACTGTAATGAATGGGACGTATTTCACCCAGTATTTAGCGCAGTACGGCTGTGTGAACATGGCCTTAGGAAAAGTGAAAAACCAACATTTCAGCCCTCTGTACCTTATTTATAAAAAGATTGTAGCAGGATGATGGCCGCAGTCGCAGTGGTGGAAGGAGCGCACCTTGAAATGTTTAATAAAAGCTTTTCTTTGTAAGCAGCCTCAAATGAACTGAGTGCGGCTGATCCTTACACATGCTATAAATATCTATTTGCCTACCCATCCATCTCAGAAGTGGAAATAGAAAGATGCTTTTGTTGATCTGTCATTTGAGCGACAGTGAATACAGACTGTGGTAACCAGCACTGTCAAACAGATTTCATATCAGTTACTGTTTCTTGCTATCTTTTTGGACCTTGTATTGAATGGGGCTGAGACGCAGCACGGTCTTTGGATAAAAGGAACCGTGCTTTTCCTTATCTCATATATTCCCTTTAGGTTAAAGAACATGTAATTAAAGGCTACAAGTTACTCACAAGTGTCATTAGGCACATGCCAATGCTGATGTCCCACATCTTAATAGTCTTATCTCTGGATCCTGATAGCAGAAATGGGCCAGGTTTACCACTCTTCTTAGTCTGCAAAAAACAGAGGTTTTACTACAGCAAAGAGTTCATCCACAAAGCCCACCAGGGATGTGATGGAACAGTGGGGGAGCTTTAACAGCCACGATATCCCAGATATGTACCTCCGATCCTGTGGCATCCAATATAGTTGAGTAGGAGCTCTCAGGAGCCCAGGAGATGCACTCTACAACATGTTCATGTTCTCTTAGTTCTGCTTTGCATTCTTTCGTTGCTACCACCCAAACACGAACAGTTTGATCATTAGAACAGCTGGCAATCAATGTACCATCTTGGTTTGGCCTCACCATGCGGACCCACTCTCTGTGGCCTGTGAAAGTCTTCACACAATACCTACAACATAACGCAAGCATGAAAACATGATACCTGTGCAGAAGAAAAGACAAAGGCACAAAGGAGCAGAAACAGGGAAACTTACCCGGTCTGAACTTCCCACATCTTAATTGTTTTGTCTCTTGAAGCAGACACTATATGATCTCCGTTAGGCATTATCGCTACTGATGAAACATTGTGATCGTGACCTACAAACAAAATAAACCGTTTATACCACAACACTAAAATGACCAAGGCCTCCACTTCCCACAGTGCACAGGAACCCCCTGATCCCACCAAGTCCAAGGGCCCAAACCAGGACACACAGGGCTTCTCATTTCAGACCAAGAAACAACTCTTTGAATGGTCTGTAGGCAAGTTTTTACTGATTAACTGTTTCATAGCACTGCACAAGAATATACTCCCGACACCCTTGTTCTGCTCCATGTTTGAGGTCACTAAAATAGAAGCAACATGGTTAATACTCAGAGGTCTATCCTTAATACTGAGGCTTAAAAGGAACCTGTCACACTGAATATGCTATCTAATCTGCAGGCAGTAAGTCATACAGCAGGAGCAGCTGAGCAGGTAGATATATAGTTTTGTAGGGAAAATTTCACTAGAGCTTGTAATCTAATAATTCATATTCTGGGTTAGAGAGTCCAGTAGGCGGTCTTCTCAGTGATTGACATCCTTCCTAGTATAAGTGTGCATACAAAGATGACGGTCAATCACTGATAAGACCGCCCAATGGACTCTTTGCCAAGACTATGCAGTAAATTAAAAGAATTACAAGTTTTGCTGAATCTTTCCAAAGAAAACGATAAATCAATCTGCTCAGCTCCTCCTGCTCTATAATATGTTACCTGCACATCGGATCATGAGCACTGTGACCGCTTCCCTTAATGTTCTGCCAAAGACTAGCTTCATAGCTCTCACCTTCATAGCCTCTTTCCACCTCTATCCTTCTCTCCAAAAGTGACTGCTCTTGGATTCACTCTACATTCCTATACCCAAATGCCTCCAGACTTGTGGCTCTACATGTCCTATAACATACAATCCTACAGCTTTGTCTTCAAAATGGTTGGAAATTTTGCTAATTTTAATTATTTGTCTGTTCTCATAACTTGTCTGCTTTAGTAAATAATTGTATTCCTCATGACACTTTTTTTTGTTTTGTTTTTTTAAAACTAACTCTATTGTTCCTATTGGAAATTCATTAATACACTGACAACTGGGCGTCACCACTTGAGGGTGTGTCTCAGCGTTCAGACACTATCCAATCAGGGCTGACACTGTCACACTCTGTTGTGAAACCCCAATGAGAATTAAGATTTGACGATTGTCAATATATTCATAATCATTCAGGAGTAACAAGGGAACAGCACAATATGCAGGTTTATGAGAAAAGATCGGGAATAAAAGTAATAAGACATGTCAGAAGAGCTGACATTCTAATATTAGGAGGTATTTGTACAACTTCATACACTTTGTGCGGAGCCTGTCACTATGATAGAGCGCTCTTAGTTGGGGCATCAGTGCGGGCTCCTAATGGATATATGGTAGAAAGTGTAAATGAAACTAACAGCCACCAAAGGGCCATATATGAAAGGGTGTATGATGTAGTGTGATCTGAATACACATGGTGTACGACATGATCCCTCTCAGCCAGATGGTAGCTGTGAAGATGTGACGTGCCCTCCAGAATTTTCCAGAAACACAGCACGTCATGATACCTTAAAGGGGTTGTCTCACTACATTGATTTATCTCACCTCAGTCCTGTTTTCTTGGTTTCATTTTGAATTCAGGGGCGTGTTTACTGGCTTCCACTAGGCTGCAGTAGAAGCCAGGTCTGTAGCTATAGCAACCAGTGCTGGCAGCCTATTAGGAGAGATCAAACAGGTCTGTAGCTATAGTGACCTGATGAGTTGATGCAGCCCATACAAGAGGGGATATCTCAGAATAGTTAGGACACTTAATGGACACATATTGCAAAGTGACTTGTTTTTGCAAGATCTGGAACATAAAAAGCAATCCTTGTGGTGAGACAACCCCTTTAAGATCTGCAGGGCTTTCTTTTCAGTGCACCACATGAGGCACTGTTAGGGGTAACTGTAAAATAAAGATGTCTCTACAATACTTAGTCGGTCATTTGAGAAAAGGCTTCTGGTGTACAACAGCTGAAAACTGCCGCAACCTTTACCAATTTTCTAATCACACAACATAAAGCGACATCTAGGATATGCATAAATGGGTTGAAAACATATCTGCCCAAAAACCTATTTAATAGTTCCAGTCAGGCATAATCAGAATAAGTGTGCACACAACAGAGAACATAATGATAGAGCTTTACATTCAGGCGGACATACCATGCATGGTCCTAATGCACTCAAATCCTTGGAAATCCCATAGCTTGATAGTCATGTCAGCAGAGCAGGAGGCCAGAAACTTGCCAGAATGATCAAATGAAATATCTTGTACAGAGTCTGTGTGTCCCTTGAGTGTGCGTTCAAAGTCTCCCGTCTCATAGTCCCACACCTGACATGGAGAGAGAAATGTGTTAGCACCAGTGCGGGGCTTGACAGGTTGTGGAGGCTTCCATTTGCACTCCGCAGGGCAGTCTGGCACCTCTTCGTATAATTAACCAGGCACACAAACAAAGAAAGCTGACTCTGGATTATCCCTTCTTTGCTGGGGGTTTCCAATACAATTGTCAGGCAAGCATTAACAATTACAACCAGAATAACCACCATTATAACAAATACCACAGCTCCTATGTAAAGCTCCTACATCGGAAGAAAATATTCAGCCAATTGTATCAGGGCTTCATAGTTGGGTAATAGTTTATCTAAAGTAAGCAACAGAAGGTGTCAAAATAGACCAACTACACAACACAAAGCAAGTGGAACCAAAATGGCAGGTAACATCTGCTCACATGTAGAGTTAAAGCCCCCCGCCCTCAAAAAAAGGCTGAACATAACGGAATCCGACCAACAAACCTGTGTCACTGTGCGCAATATTACATATTAGAATATACCTTCCCCATCTCTTATATCCACAATCAACAAAACAAAACTAGTTTACAGCTCACCGCCAGTGTTCCTCCCCTGGGCGTGCACGGACAGACTGGAATTAGGCCTTGGGTAATACAAACGGAAGTGAAGAAAGTCCAGCTCCAGTCCAAGTTGGTGGAAAAGTATAAAAGGTAGCTGTTACTAAGGAATAACCTTCCGAAACGCGGCAGCGATTTTTGCACAGCTATGTTGGTCATGATGACACTTTTATAATGCATACTTAATAAAAGCTACCTTTTATACTTTTCCACCAACTTGGATGGAGCTGGACTTTCTTCACTTCCGTTTGTATTCCCCTCCTCTTAGCAATATTTGGCAGTATTTTTTGTGCCCCGTCATCCAGGGTGAAAACTATTTTCCTGACGTGTTACACCTACACTGTAAAGGGGTCTGTTTTCCCTTCTTCAGAAAATGCTTTTTTCCCCACGTAAGCCAAAGTCTACCCCACACAGGTTTTGGGTCTTTTTTCGGGGGAAACCCAGAAAATTTTAAATCCTCAAAATCCAACTGAACCTAGTGCTGTGTAGACTCAAGAGAACATGCGCGCTGTAGTCTACACAGCACAGAAAAACATTAACTGAGTGTTTCCTAAAGCGCCGTCCGTCTGAAGGGGAAAATACAAAAATGTTTTTTTTATTCCGCCCGGAAATTTAAGGGCGGATTCTTGCAAACCCCAAAAAACCCGACCCCCCCGTTTTTAAAGGCCCAAAAAAGGCCCCAAAACTAAACCAGTTTGGTTTCAGCGCAATCCCGCAAAGGGTTTAAAATGGGGTCGAATTTTGGGAAAAAAGTTTAAAATTTTGGGGGTTTTTTAACACACCCAAAAATAGGACAAGGTCAATAATAAATTGTAAACCTTTTGTTGAAGTGGTAAAACCCAACAAACTATATAAATTTAGTATAATTGGTAGAGAATACAGGAAGTGTTATTTTCACTGCACAGTAAGGGCCTTGAAAATGGAAAAATAAAAAAGTTTAGTTTTTTTTCCTTTTTCACCCAAATTGAAATTTTCAAGGTATTCATTGTGCAGTAAAAAAAAAAAATTGTGTTTTTTTATTTCCCAAAACAAAAAGACGTAGTTAGGAAATTTTCTTTTCTTTAAATTGTAAATCTCTTGCATACGATTTGACAATTTTTTTTTTTATTATGTTCACAAACTAAAAGGGAATTTTTTTTGGGGTTTTCCCCTTTCCCCTGAAAAGCTTTCTGGCCCAAAAACATTCATTAGCTTGGATTATGATGGACGTGGCGATACAATTTATGGAACTATTCCACTGTATACATTCTAAAATTTCCCCTTTTTAAAAAAGGGGGGGGTTTTATGGGCGACTACCCATACCCTACAAGCCTGAAAAAAAGATTCCAATTTTTACAAGAGAAAAACCCTGTGTCTCAACCCACAGGGAGTACACCCAAAAAGGGGTGGTATTCACATACAATTACCATGGGCCAAATGCATTTCAGGACTTGTCGGGGCTGGATTGACCCCACAAGGCAATTAAAAAGTAAAATTTAAAGGGGAAAAACAGAAATTTAAAAAACCCTTTTCAATTAGCAGCAACAAATTCTACGCAGAAAATAAATTAAACAAAAGAAACAAAAAACTCCAATTTTTCTGGTTTAAAAAATAAATGTGCTGTGCCCCATTCCCTTTAAAAGGGGTTTTTCCCCCAATGTTTTTAAAGTTGAAAAGTGGAAACCTCCCAAAAAGGGGGTTTTAAACACTTTTCTAAAAACTATGTGTTTTCAAAAAGTGAAACCTCTTTAGGGCTTCAAGCATTGCTCATTTTCCCCCTTTTTTTTTCCCGAAATTTTTTTCAAAAAACACGAAACCCGGACAAATGGCATGAGCTGGGTTTTGGCCGTGCTTGCGTGTTTTGGGACTTCTTATCTGGGGGCAGGGAACCCTGAAAGGGGCTTGCAAGGGGCTGGGGGGAAAGGCATTTTATGAGGTGTCTGGTGTATTTGAGAAAACCAATGATTGTAATTAAATTTTAGTTTAAAAAGAGACGCTTTTTGCTTCCCGGCTCTCCTCAAACCCCCCCCCCTCCTTTACCCGCAGCCCTTCAGGGTTTGTTTTTTATTCTCTCCTGCGCAGATAAAATTTAAAGGGAACAACATCTTGGCAAAACCCCCCTTTTTTAAAAATTTTAAAGGGGGAAAAAAACCCCGAAAAAAGCAGGGGGAAGAAAATTGTACATGAGGTTTTGGGAAATGGAAAACTTAATTTGTTACTGGAGACTACAGCCCAAAATTTATCCGACCATCTTAAAAAAGAAAGGTCCTGCTTACCCCCCCACAAAACCCGTGAATTGGGCAGCTTTTTCCCCTTTATTTCCCTGTGGGAAAGGAGCAAACTGTTTAATCACTATGTGGGCGGGTTAAGCAGTACTTTCACGAAATTTTCTTGGGGGTTTTTAAAAAAACTTTAAACATTAAATTAATAAAACCCTTTTTTATCACAGAGCTAAGCTCCTCTCCTCCAATTATATAACCCCTTTTCACCCGAGCTCAGCTTTTATCATAAAAACCCTATATATTTACAGGGGTCAAACTTTCTTCTTCTATCATATAACCCTATTTATTTACAGAGCCCAGTTCCTACATTTTAACCCATTTCAATCATTTTAAAAAAAAGGGTTTGGGGCCCCCCAAATTTTTTTTTAATATTTTTTTGTTTAAATATTTTGGGGGTTTTTCAACAGCCATTTCAATTTTTATATAAACTAATAATGAAAGGACAAAAAATATTTCCCGGGTTGAAATGAGGTTTTTTTGTACCAACACAAAATTTGCAATTTTCAGTAAACCAAATTTTTACTGGTGCCCAAAAAATTTGGGGACCCCCTTAAAATTTTATTGATTTGAAAACTCCCAAAAAACTTTTTTTTTGACTTTCTTTGAAGGGCAACATTGGTTTTTTTAACCTCACTTGGGTTTGAACTCATAGCCCGGGGTATCCCAAAATGAGAAAAGGTAATTTAAAAGGGGGCCAATTTGGGAAGTTGTTCTCCTATTTGGGAAACTCCTGTGAAAAAGGGGGAAATCATGGGCCCCCAAAAAAAAACTCTAAAAAGGTTTCTGAAAAAAATTTTTGGGGTTTCCAAACATAGTTGTTCGGGGGAAAGGAAAAAAAAAAGTTTTTCCAGAGTTTTAAACCCTGTCAGTTTCTACTGTGAGGAAATAGAAAAGGAAATGGAAGCCCAAACAGGGACATTTTCTTAAAAAGGGCCCCAAAAGGGGAAAGGCCCAAAGAAAAATATCAAAAAAGGAAAGAGAAGAAAAGGGGTGGGGGAAGAGTCAAGGAAAATCCAAAAGACCAACCTCCAAAGAGCTGCAGCACCCATCTTGCTGCAAAAGGGTCACTGTGAAATTCGGTCAACAATACAGCACCCCTTTTTGCAAAAAGGGAAGCTGAAAGGGAGAGTGTTTGGGGAAAAAAAGGCCGTTTCGGGAAAGCACCCACAAACAGCCCCTTTTGAGGAAATGCAAAAGAAACTTTTGGGGGAAAGCCACCCTTCTTTTTGGGAAAAAGGGGCCCTGTGGACTGATGAAACAAAGATTGAGTTTTTTTGGGCCCAAACAAAAAGGCGTTATGCATGGGGGTCCCAAAAACACAGCTTTCCCCAAAAAAAAACACTTGCTACCCACTGAAAAAATTTTGGGGGGAGGTTCCATCATGCTTTGGGCTGTGTGCAATGCCGGCAAGGGAATCTTGTTAAAGTTGGGGGTCGCAGGGTTTCAACTCTGTTCACAGATTCTTCATATTAAGGGCTCTTCACACTGCACAGAAAAAACGCCTTTTTTTCAAGTTTTCGTTTTTCTAAAAACGCGGAAAAAAACGACTGAATCACTCCCTTTTCTTTATTTTAAAAAACCCCCCTGCGTCTACACTGAGCTTTTTTCTGCTCGTTTTTTTCCACTGGTCGTTTTTTGGGCAACTGATCAAAAAAAAACGCCAGAACAGGGCAGAAAATTTACTACGGGAGTTTTTGGAAGCGCCGGATGATTGGCGCTTTTCGCGCGTTTTTTGCCGCGATTGTCAAGAAAACCTCCCAGGAGACCCAAAGTCCCCCCTATTGTGGGTGTAACAAAGGTTATATCTTTAAAATTTGCATACAGGTGTCTGATGACCCTTTTTTTTTGTCCCTTTTGTAATAAAATGATCATGTTTGGTCGCTAACGATTTTTTCGCAATAAATATTTTTTTTTTCGCTAAAAATACGTTTTTTTTGTTTGTTTTTTTTTACAGATTTTGTGTAAAATCCTTTTTTCTAAACATTTTTTGGCCCTTTAAAAGGGTTTACCCTTGCTACTGAAAATTACGTTTTTATGGTTTTTGGCCGCCAGAAAAAGGTTTTTTTTTTTTTTTTTTTTTTTTTTTTTTACAGATTTTGGCACCAGAAAAAGTTTTTTTTTTTTTTTTTTACAGATTTTGGCCCCAAAAATTTAATTTTTTTTTTTTTTTTTACAGATTTTTGGCACCAGAATCCTTTTTATGTTTTTTTGGGCACTAAAATAATTTTTGTTTTACAGTTTTTGGCCAATAAGTTATCTCGCCTCTAAACGGAAAAAATCCGTTTTTTTTTTTGTTTTTTTTTTAGGGATTTTCCGCCCAAAAAACCCGTTTTGTTACGTTTGACCCCCAAAAATATTTTTTTTTTTACAGATTTTGGGCAAAAACCGTTATTTTAGTTTTGGGGGAACCAAAAAACGTTTTTTTACGGTTTTTTGGCGCAAGAACCCGGGTTTTTAGGGCCCTTTTTTGGGGCTAAATCCGTATCTTTAAAGATTTTCCCCGCTAAAAAAGGGATCTGCTTTTGACCCCAAATAAAAAATTTTTTTTTACGGATTTGCGCCAGAATCCGTTTTTTTGCCCGGTTTTGGGGGGCAAAAGGAAAATTATCTTTAAACTTTTTTGGGGCGTTTAAATAAACTAAATCTCGCTTGGGAAAAACAAACCTCTTTTTTTTTTTTTTTTTTTTTAAAGGAAATTTTGGCCCCCTTTTTAATGCGTTTTTTTGGGTTTTTGGGGTTGTAAAATCCTTTTCTTTACAGATTTTTCCCCTTTTAATCCCATTTCCCCTTTCCCTTTTTTATGGAAAGAAAATTGTGGGTTTTCGTGGATTTTGGTGCAAAAAATTGGGTGCAAAATTTTAAAATAAAGAAAAGTAGCACGCACAGCACACAAAGGCCCAATTTTGCTAAACAATGGCTACAGTGATAAAAAAGGAAAGCCGTTGGCAAAATTTTTACATTTTTAACTCCACCCTGTAGGGGGGTAGTTTCCCATCCATTAGTTAAAATTTGTGATACTTTAAAAAAGCAGAGAAAAAAAATGCTCCAAAAAACGAAAAAACTTCGTTTTTAGGCCCGTTTTTTTTTCCACTGAAATTTGGTAGACATAGCCTTATGTACAAAATCATTTGATAAATTTTGGGAATTTTACGCCGGGAGGGGATATTTCAGAAGACAATGACCCCAAAACCCCAGCCCCAAAATTTCTACCCCACATTCATGCAAGGAACAATTACAATTTTTGGGAAAGGGGCCCCATCCCCAGCCCCCCCGGACCTAAAATATCTTTAAAAACATCTGTGGGATATTTTTGAAGCGGGCTGTCCTGCTGGGCGCCCCCTTTTAAAACCCTTAAAGGGGTTTTGCCCACGATGTAATTTTAAAGTGGGATCCCCCCAAAAAGGGGGTTTTTAAATCATTTTTCAAATTTTAATAGTGATTACAAAAATTTGGGCAGTCAGGAGCACACCCTTTCCCTTAATGCCCTTGGTTTACTTCAAAGCTTCTTTTAGATAGGACCTGAAAAGAGCTGCTGTCTGTTTTCCGGGTTTTTGGGCGCAGACCCAACTTTTTACCCGATGAGACTGATTTCAAAATTTTTTTTTTAAAAGGAAACCGGGGTAAAAAATATGTTGTAGGGGTTGATTAGCCCCTGCTTTTTTTCTGATGACGGGGAAAAACCAAAAAAATGCTTTCAAGCTGCTGTGAAAGAAAAGCTGTTTTTCTTTTGTACACAGAAGCCAAAAGTTTTAGTTTGATTATTTTGGCTGAACATGTCCGGATCCCTTTTTTAAAGCTTTGGGCTTGGTGGGGGTGGTCTCCCCCTTTCGCTCTGGGGTTTTGTGTCATTAGCTTCTTACCCGAAAAGGGGCCTCCTGAAAGTGCAGTCTTATCAGGCTGTTTTTTTCTTATAGTTTCATATTTTTTAAAAGGAAAAAAAAAAGGACAATTGGGCCCCTTTTGTTAAACCCCTTTGTGCTAAGGTGTTTTTAACCCAGGGGAAGGAAAAAAAAACCCCCAATGGGGTTTAAAACCAATTGTCCTCATTTTAGGGAAAAATTCCTTCCTAAACTCCAATCTGGAATCAGAAAAACCCCTGGTAAAAGGACCCCTCTCCTAAATCCCCTAGTCACTAAAAAACTTTTTATATTATTAGCTCCAAAGAAATGAAACCCAAAAATTTTTTTTAATCGGTTTATTTAAATTTCCCACCATGACAAGCCCCCTCGGGGCAGAGAATTCCATATTTCCCCCACTGTTTCTTACATTTAAAGAATCCCTTTCTATTTTTTATTTTGGAAATTTCGGTTCCCCTCAAAAGAAAAGGGAAACCCCCCTTTGTTCCCCTAATACGCCATGTGTATAAATAAATTTTGGAAAAAGATCTCTGGTTTTGGGGCCTTTTGGAGGGATTTAAACATATTTATTATGCCCCCCTGAACCCTTCTTTTCCCTCAAAAAACTAAAAAACCCAAACCAATCTTCCCAATCTTTCTGTTTTATTAGCCACCCAAAGGCCCTTTTATTATTTTTTTGCCCGTTTTGTACCGGGTTAAAAGCCTACAAGGGTCTTTCCGTGCACGGGTTTGGCCAAAAACTGTACCCAATATTCCATTTGGGGTTTCTAACCAGTGACTTGTAAAAAGGGAAAAATAATTTTCTCATGGGGGCCCCAATTTCTATGCCCTTTTAATGCCCCCCCATGACCTATTTGCTTTTGGGTTTCTGCTGCCTGAACTGGGTGCTACAATTTAAAATTTACTGCCCCCAAAGGGTTTTCCCAAGGGCCCCTTTTCCATGTCACTTTTACCCAGTGGTTTTTTTCCCTTTAACATGTAATCATGTAATGGATTTCTCTTCCCCCTTTGCAAAACCCTTTCTTTTTTCTTTTGGGTTTAAAAATCATCCCATTTCCCTGCCCAGGCCCCCAACTTATCCAGATTCCCCTTTGTTTTTAACATTTATGCTCTATTGTTTTTGATTACTTTAAAAGTTTTTGCTGTATTGAGAATTTCCCCTTTGTAAATGTTTATTTTTTTCCACTTAAAAAGGGGTTTTTCTCGCTACCCAAAGATTGGGTTTTAATTTAAAGAACCTTTTAAAAAAACAAGCACTTTGCAATTTAATTTTTCATTACAAATGTCCCCAATGTTTTGAGCTGCCCTTTTTAGTATTTCTACTTTAGCTTCTCAAAATTTTTCTATAGCAGCTGGGCCTTTTTGATCCTTTTTTACTGGCTGTAAAGGGTTTTAATGACTCTTTACCTTTTAAAAAACAGGTTTGGGCAGAGGGGCCCCTCCCCACAGAAATGCTTCTGTAGTGGGGGGAGGGGGAGGGGGACTCTGGCGTCTGTGTCCGTGCTGCTTTGGTTAACCCCGTGTTGCCTGCTTCCTCCTGTTTTCTGCCCCGATGTTTTTGACACAAATGGGCCCCGTCTGTTTTCTATAAACATGATATGCTTTGGAACTGTGGGCTAACTAATGCTATTCGAAACAGGGGGGTGTGGAAAAACCTTTTTTGGGTTTTCCTGTATTTGGGGAAAACATCCCGAGTATAGTAAAAACTTCCCTTGTTGTTGCTGGAAAGGGGGGTTTTGGAGATTGAAACTAAGGGAAAGGGGGTATGGAACACATGCATCCCCTCTTTCTCTATTAGCCCCACCACTTCACAATCATAGATCAGCCCCCTCCTGCAACAGACCTTGGGGGAGACAAGCAGGGTTTAACCCCTGAGAGCCAAAAACCCCCCCCCCCCCCCCCCCCCCCCGCCCCCCTTATAGAAATTACGTAGCTGCCTGTGCTGTTTGGGGGGGGGGAAAGGGAGCAGAAACAGACAGACCAAGAAGCAGCCCCTCGTTCATTTTCCAGGGACACCCGACAGGGTGAAAACTCGTAATAGACAACTCCCTTTTAAGTTTTTAGAAAAATCCCCTTTGGGTTTCCCCCAATCCCCACCCGGCCCCCAAACCCCCTCTCCCCCGCAGCTTCCCTGACCCCAGCGTGATTTGTTTGACATTCTGCCTGGGTAAGGAGAGAAAGGGAAGAATCCTTTTTCTCTGCAAAAAACCCCTTTAAAATGAAAATTGGGTGTTTTGGGAAAAAAGGGAAAGGTTTAAAAAAAAAAATTTTTTCCCTCGGGGGTTCCCGGAAAATGGGGGTTTAAAAACTTTCAGGGAAACGATAGAAGGGGTGTTATTTTTTCAAAAGGAGGAAATTTTCTAATATTAATGTCACTTTTTTGTTGGGGGTAACCCTTTTCTTTTGGGGACCGGTCAAATTTCGGTTTTTAAAGGGTTTTTCAAATTTTGTTTGTACAATAAACCCCCATTTTTTAATCCCGGAAAAAATTTTCTGTCCATCAGTTATTAGATAAAATCAAAAATTAAAGGGGGTGTTGGCAAACACCCAAATATTTTTGAACTAAAAATGATTTAAAAATTAATAGGGGGGCCCTAAAAAACTTTTTCATATGACGGGATATTCACCGAGTCAGCTTGTCTTTTCTATCATATTTAAACCCTATTTATCACAGAGCTCAGCTTTCTCCCTCTATCATATAAACCCCCATAAAACCACAGCTCAGCTTCCCCCCTCTATCTTTTTAAACCCGGGCTGTGGAGTTGGAGTCTATTTTTTCCGGGTCTGAGTTTGTAATTTTAAAAATGGAAACCAACCCAGACTCCCAAAAATATTTAAAGTTGGTTTTCCCGTTAATTTGATGCAATGAGCAAAAGGAATTGGGTCCGGGCCCGTGTATGCTTCCCTTTTTCTTCAGCCCCTCAACACATGAGGGAGGTAAGTGAAAAAAAATGGAGCAGGCAAAGCGCTGCCCCAGGGGGGAAGATCCTGCTCTCGGGGCAAACAAATTTCAGCAAAATTTTTACCGTTTAAAGAAGTAGAAGAGTTAACCATTCATCTAAACTGCTGTGGCTGAGGCAAGCCTTTATACCCTGAATTTTTAGAGATTTCCCCCTTTGTCACCGCATTTGCCCCCAACGCAATTAGTGTGAAGGCCTTTCTCTACTGAAAATAATGAGATAATTGAGGTATGTATGCGATCTGTGGAGGCAAACTATTTCTCAAATTCAGAGATCCAGAATTTTTCCTGCAGTGTTTTGCTTTTTAAATTTTTTGGTGTTCTAAAGCCCTTTCCCCAATAAATATATTTTACACTACAAGCAAAATGGTAATGTTTGAACTTGTGACTTTCAGGCTCCATATCTCTCCAACTTTGTACATGAGGCTACTGTAATTTTATATACAGTCATCTTACCTATCTTATACAAAAATTTGACTTGCAAGTATTTAACATCTGCTTAGTTCTGCAGATTCTTTCCTGTAACTGCATTGTTACTGTTTTGCTCCTAAAAATCAAAATGTTAATTTTTATTATCTTGTTAGTATTTGGGAAATCCACCTTTGGTTTTCAGCACTGCCTGAATCCTTCTGGGCTCTGAATCAGATTCAAGCATATCTTGACCAAAATCTGATCCCAGGTCTCTTCTACACATTCCCAATGTTGGTGCAGACTGGACTTGGATACAAATACAGCTTTTTCTTCAACTCTACCCACAAGTTTTTAAAAGATCAAAACATTGTTACCCTTTTGCTTGTCAGTGTCTGTTCTACCTAAATAGCTTGATTATTGTATCATAAGGTGATAAACAGCCTGATGTTACCATTTTACTACAGTAAAGTTATCACTTAAACACGCGCCGTGTATGAGGGTTTCAGGAGTCGGAGGTTTGGGAAATTGAGTCGTCGGAGCTTTGGCTTGCCGACTCCACAGCCCTGCATATAACCCTATACATCAGAGATCAGCTCCTCTCCTCCATCATATAACCCTATACATCACAAAGCTCAGCTTCTCTCCCTCTATAATATAATTCACAGACTAGCTTCTCCCTTTATCATATAACTCTATATGTCACAGAGCTCAGCTTCTCTCCTCTATAATATACCCCTATATATCAAATACTTCAGTTTCTGTCCCTTTAGCAAAGGGGGTACCATAAACCTCCTGACAGGTTCCCTCTAAAGACATAGACCTCTGGCTGTGCATGTGGGTCTGTGCACAGAGAACATTTCATAGGAGATCAAAGCAAAGGAGCATGTCTGGCAAAAAGTGTCATGCCCAGTAGTATAAGGCCTGACGTAGTGCACCTAAAAAACCTGTAATGGCCGATTCATTTAAAAGGAATAGGTCGCCATTTTTTTTTTACTAATTAAAACAAGACCCTGATGCATGTTCTTTTCTTCTTAGCCATTTTTTTTTTTTAATTGTAGTTTTTTCAATCCTGTTACCTGTATAGGATTATGGGATCAGGCTTCTTACCTGCACTGCTTTAAACAGCATTTAGAGAGATGCTTTACAGCGGCTACATGGACATAGGAGCCTGTGAACAGGAACAGACCCGTTGACTTCTATAAGAGTTTTCTAGTCCTGCTCTGTGAACTGGGAATAAGTCACTGTGTAGGAGGGGGAGAGATGGGATGTAACCATCTCCTATTGTGACTGGGGGGTCCTGTGTTATCTATACACATTAGTGTCACCCTTGAGTGATCCTGCATGTGCTGATAATGAGCAGACTACTGTAAATCTCTCGCTACAGAACAGGAAGTGTCAGACTATTATTGGGCCTAGTGGCCAAAGTGACAACTGCAGGGCTTAAGAAATGTTTAAAAAATATTGAAAGTGAAATCGAAAATTAAAAGTCTTAAAAAATGTGTTTAACATAATAGGAGTTAAAGAAAAAGTCATTTTTCTGATGACACATTCCCTTTAACTAGAATGATATCCTTACTTGAAAAGGTCTTCTGACTTTCTGAAATAAAGCTCACTCACTTTACAACTAAAGAGTTGTGCAATTTTCTATTTTAATTTCTTTTTTGGTGCGTCACCAGTTACATGATCTCTGTTTGCAATTGGCAAATGAAAATATTGTCTGTAAAGTCTATAGTGAGACTACAGTTCTATAGCGACATGCAAATTAGTAGAAATGCGGGCTGTGGGGTACTAGATTGTGGTTATATTCAGATCAGAAACCGGGCCTAAGGCTTTGAACATGGACGTTTTGGGAGAAGCAAGCAATACACAATAGCCCTTCTGTAGTATAACTGGTGACTATATCGCTCTCCACAGAGTACAGAACAGCATCATTGTAATGAACATCCTGTGCCACATTTTTATAACCAAAGTAATGATGCATTCTGGCGGCATGTAACAGACCAAAAAATAAACTTATTAACTCGCTTATTAAATAGCAAAACTTCAAACCAGCTACAACTAAAGCACAAAAGCTGCTACATATCTCCAGTAGGGTAGTAGGTCCATACATTTCAGCACAAACCCTCAGAGCATGCGCAGTAAAATCTACATACAGGTTTTGTTCAAGGTTTATTGCAATCTCATCCCTGCTTCATTAAAAGGCATGAAATCCACAGTGTAAACCAGAGGCAGAAACGGGCACAATGTGGCCCTTACAATCGACACAGTCTGCAACATGGGGATTCGAGGTCTAAAATCCCATCAACATGTATTGTGCTACATTCAACTGCGAACGTTACCTGCACAAATTCACGGGCAAAATGCACAACAAATCCACCCTTCGGCTAGGTTTACACGGCGTAGTTGTGGGACGTACAGTATGCCCCACAATTACGCCGTGTGTTTGGGAGTCGCGCTGATCGGCGCGTAATCCCGCGACGCGGGGGCACCGGCAGCCCGCCGGCCACATAGACTTATTACTCACATGACATGTCACTTATCTCCCCGGGCGTACGATCGTATTGTCCGCCCGGGGCGAAGAGGCGTAATCCATACTTCTCTATGAGAACTATGGATTACCGTAATTTCGGCGCGCATCTCGCTCGTATTAGAGCGCAACTACAATGCGAAATGCACACCGTAATTACCCCGTGTGAACATATCCTTAGGGTACAGTCACACGGCTGATTTTGACGCATGACCACTCCCAAAACAGCATCAAAAAAAGTCTCCCAAACACCCCCAGTTCATTTTCATTGATTCCTATGCAAAACAGTGTTGTAGTTCACACACAATGAGGTTTTTACACGCATGTTTGGCAATTGTTTTGGGTGCTGAAAAAGCAGTGATATGTCAATACTTGCAGCGTTTTCAGAGCTGAAAATCTACACAGGAATCCGTAGAGAGCTTCAAAACCTCGTCCAAAACTTTGGCCTTTTTAGACGCATTTCTAGGCACGGTTTTGGGTGCGGTTTCTCTCCTGGTTATTAATTTGTATGGGTGAACATAGTGTTGAGAACCTAGTCAAAAACCTCACCCAAAAACATGTCGAAAACACGCTGAGAAACACGTCTAAAACCTCTTCTGAAGAAGTGCGTTTCAGGCGAGGTTTTGACCCCGTTTTGGGCGCTGAAAAATGAGTGTCCAAACAAGCAGTGTGAACACACCCTTACAGATGTGCCCTGTTTTGTCTGAAAGTTTACAAGGTTAAAATGAGGTACAGGTACATAAGGCACTGAGGTCACTTTCTACAAAAAAAAAAAAAAAAAATGAAAGGCTTCACAGCAAACTAAATTCATGTTTGATGATGTACAGACAGAGCAAAGGAAAGTCTGTGTATTACTGAAAGCACCATAATTCCCTGTCAACCACCTGTTCATTTATGGTCTACGCAGAAAGTCAGCTGTCAGTGGCAGCCGAGTTATTACCGTGTCTGCCTTACTGATCGCTGTATACCCAGCAATGAATAAGCGCTCAGATTAGCCAGAAGCCTTCGGGTTTCTTAAGTTAAATCCTCACTGCATTGGACAAAAAACAGCTGAAAGTCGACTGGTTTTTGTCCGATGCACGACCGTCATTTTTGACACGTTCTGCGCAAAAAACGCAATCAGTTCTCATTTTTTCGCTGTCTGTTCATACAACTGTTTGAATGGGAAGACAAGAAAACACAAAGCGCCGTCATATTATACAACACATTGTACAATACACCAATGCCAGAAGAGGAGCAGAGGAAAAACGATCTGTATAGACTACAGGTTGTTTTTCTATTATTGTCTATGGGCTGCCTGAACAATCGTTTTTTCGGTGGTTTCAAAATCTTAAAACCACCGAAAATAATGATCGTTTTGCTATGCCTTACAGACATAGCCTTACTTCCCATGGGTCACATGATTGCTGGGGCTCAGTAACTACAGGAGCTGTGGGGTCTTAACAGACCCAGATTAAGGAGGCTGAAT
Source organism: Phyllomedusa bahiana (assembly GCA_025379985.1). Lineage (NCBI taxonomy): Eukaryota > Metazoa > Chordata > Amphibia > Anura > Hylidae > Phyllomedusa > Phyllomedusa bahiana. Next base: position 106,336 of record JAODAL010003689.1, read on the forward strand.
AACCCCTCTAATAGGAGTTAATATATTACAATCCCAGTTAGGCTATGTTCACACGGCTTATTTGCAGGGCGTAATTACGGGGGAGTGAGCGGGGGTCCGGCACCTCGCCGGCCCATAGACATTCATTACCAGTGGCGCGTATATGCCGCTGGTAATTGACATGTCACTTATCTCCCCCTGCGGTGGATATGCCGAGCGGGGAGAGGAGACGTAATCTATAGTTCTCTATGAGAACTGTGGATTACTGTAATGACGGACACATTCCACCCGTAATTCGCGCAGTACGGTGCGAAATTATGGACTGAAATATGTCCCATTTTAAGCCGTGTGAACATGGCCTAACAGCGTAAATCAGAAAAAAAAACAAACACTTTTTTTGGTAAAAATGCCCCCAGATGTCTATCCCTGACCTAATGGGAGGCACAATCTGTACAATAAATAAAAACACACAAATATACATAGTAAAAAAAAAAAAAAAAAAAACCCACACCTTGAAGCATCACAAAAAAACAGAAAAATATAGTTAAACAACAGAGTGCAAGAAAGCTTTCTACCGGTCAAACTGGCATGTACGAAAATGTGCACATCAGTAGGAGGGTAAATGACCAAGTCGGGAACACTTAACAATGACAGAGGTGAACAGAAGGGGTTGTTCTCACGGTAGATTTCGGCACAGGAAGCCCAGTTCTGCATCAAAATCAGCTCATCTTTTGTGCCCAAATCTAAATAAATTGGCCCAAAACGCTTCTTCTATTGAACAGTAATCCACACAGTAGCTCATATGGGGCAGATTTTTTTTCTAACATGGCTTTTGCAGAATACAATGCAGAAAATGTACACACGGAATAAGCAACATGTCAATTATTCTGTGTGACTTCTGGATGGAAGCCAGAAGAAAATGCGATGCCGATTAGGCCGGGCTTCCCTATGACCCAACACATAGGGAAATCGGCATATATTAATCCGCCGCGTGAACATAATCTAAAAGTGTTTACAGTTTTCTGCTGGGATTTAGACCTATATTGACACTTGAGTGGAAACTACAGTCATCTACATAAGGCGCTCCACAATAGTTAAAGGAAATAAGGATAAAGTAAATTCCCCAAACATTACACATAATACATCTGTACAGAAACCTGCAACTAAGAAAAGCCAGTTCAAATCCAGCTTGAAGAAGTCTGACAATTTTCTAATGACAACTCCTCTATAAGGAGCACGATGCAGATTTGTCAGACCTGGAACAGATAATCAGCCGCTATTAACCAGATCGACAAGTCTGAGTGGAGCTTTTATTTCTTGGACTGCTGTGGAAAAAAAAAGCTACACAAATTAGGAAACAAGGCAAAAAAAATTCTGAAAAATCTTCCAGTTGGTTCCTTACGAAACACCAAAGTGCTGACACCGCTTACACACTGAAGATAGAATATAAATCAGCAGCATGCTCACCATACACAATGTGGTCCCCCAGTGCCCAACTCCATGGAACCAGTCTCCAGATACAGAGAGCAGGACCATCAAGCTGCATAATCTGGTTTATTCTTCCATGAAGTAGAACATTAGTTCCTCCAGAAAGTGCAACGTTTGGACTCCATATGGAGTTACAGTTTTTGAAGGCGCTAATATAGTCATACTTCATGGCATAATAAACAAGATTGTCCAACTTGATGGTTGCTGTCCTCCCTTATACATGAAGACTGATTACATGTTAACCATTGTTTAAAAAAAAAAACTACACCATGCCCATTGCCATTGTGGGCAGCCCAGTTTATCACCCGGCTAGGACTAAATTTCCACATAGAAAATCTAAAAGTAACCTAACCGTCGGCAAAGAGCAAGAATACCTTAATTGTTGCATCCTCTGAAGCAGTGACATAACACTAAACACTGGATGGAAAATGACACGAGTGACCGGACTTCGGTGACCACTAAGTGCATATTTTTCAGGAGGGCGTGGGATCCATTCTTTGGGGTCTCTCTTCTGACCAATTGGTCCTCCAGATGTAAACTCTTCTTTCGCTTCATTTAGCTTCGATTCTAATTCCATTACCTAGGAGAATAGAAAGAACCAGATAAACTCCATTAATTCATTGACATTCTTCTCCATGGCCATTAAAACAAGGTCATTTTAGGGACCCGCCCAACACAGACTCCTTTGGATTGCTGTGAAATGGAGAGGTGACAGCACTGTCTCTGTACCACAGTGACCCATCTGAAAGTCAAGAGGCGGCTCACTGGTTGTACTAACCAATGAATCAAAAAAATACAAAATACTTAGACGGAGCAGCTGACATTCTAAAGGGGAAGAGTAATTGCCAATTTGTCTAATCACTAATAGATCATTACTGGGAACAGATCTATCAATGCACTCCTTAAATAACCATCAATTACAGAGCAGGACAGAGCTCGGGAAGAGGGAAAGGCAGCTTAGCATGTGGCTTTTGGCACCACAGTCAGGACTCAGCTGCCGTTATGTGTGTGAATAATCCTTTATACTACACGGTGCTTCCAAGATGGCATTCCAAGCTATAAAAATGTAATAAAAACTAAGCACATCTGATCAGTTCTCACAGTCATTTCAGCTGACGAATAGATAATCTGAACATAACACGCTGAAGTATACAGAATGCCACCATCAGCTGACACAAAGGGGCAATGCATACGTTTTTGGGGCTTTGCCATACAAGTAAATATTCTTCTATTCAGCCTAAAATAAGCCATAAAGTCATTTGGCTCATTCCAAACATAAAATGACACAAGTGTCATTTTATAAGTGTAAATAATGTATGCCCGACACACAAAACCTGAAAACACTTAACATGAAAGACATTAAAGAAAACACACTAAGGCTGGGTTCACACTGTGTGTGACACTCATCTTGCAGCAGTGGAGGTTACACGGTGAAAAAATGTATAATGGAAAGGCTTATACTTTTGGCTTACAAACACTGCTACAAAATACATGCCGAAAAACACTGGGCCACATGTATGAAAACGGTCTAGGTCTAAAACTCACTTTGTTGCCCATAACAACCAATCCGAATGTCCCTTTCATTTTCATATAGTGCTCTGGAAAAATGAAAGGGGCGCTCTGATAGTTTGCTATGGGCAACAAAGTGAGTTTTAGACCTAGACCATTTTCATACATGTGGCCCCAAGTGTGAACCCAGCCTTATAGTAGAGATCCTATAGTCAAATTATACTTCGATCTTCTCACGGATGGTTTCCTCTCCTAACGGCTTGTTCACACGGAGCGCTTTTAGAATCCATCTTGGGGTCCGCTCTGTCGGTCCCCAAGACAGATCTAAACAATTAGCAGTGAGATTCTCACTTCTGTCTATGCTGGACATGCAGCGGGGTTCACATGAGGGATCGCCGCTGCGTGTTTCAATAGCTCGGGTCCGTCTTGAAAGGAATTACATGTCAATTCTTTTCAAGACGGAGCCAAGCTGGGCTTTTGAAACACGCAGCGGCGATCCCTCATGTGAACCCCGCTGCATGTCCGGCATAGACAGAAGTGAGAATCTCACTGCTAATTGTTTAGATCTGTCTTGTATATAAAGGAACTTGTATATACTTTTTGATGACTAATCTCCTGAATTAGCCCTTGAATTAAAGAGGTTCTCCAAATTTTGTCATAGTAGGATACCGCTAACTTCAGAAATAAAATAAAAATATTGAGAGAAAAAAAAACAACTCTCCTCTAGGATGTGGCAGCAACAGAAGAATAGCAGAGGGTGAGGACGAGTCGTCGGTGCTGGATATCTGAGGAGACCAGAATTTTTTACATTTTATTTGAAAAGGAAACTAAGCGCTTTAGAGCAGTGTTTCTCAACGCAAGACCCACCAACAGGTCAAGTTTTTAGGATTTCCTCAGCATTGAACAGGTGATATAATTCTTGTCCCTGCATTCTGTGGGAGATATTAAAAACATGACCTGTTGGTGGGTGGTGAGGACTGGAGTTGAGAAAAACTGCTTTAAAGGGACAATGCCGTCAGAAAGGAGTATTTTTTGTTAGGACCAATACTCCTGAAAAAACGCTCTCTCAATTTATGACTTTGAAAATTTTATTTTGACAGTTCAACTACATATAAAATATTGTCCTTCTCTAGCTGTGCGAGAGAACTTTGCATGGCAAACTAATCACACTTTACTTTAGCTGCTCCTTATCTCTACATAGTCTTTTTACAAACAGTAGGTAATGAGAAGGATTGCTCTAAGGTAAATGAGATTATACTGTACCATGAAAAATACATAAAAGGAAAATAGGGTAATCTTTAGGGTAACAGGGAAGTTATTGCTAATAGTATTTCCACTTCTCAGGCCAAAGCTTAACAAAAAAAAAAAAAAAGAAAAGACCATCGATCAATGCGCACTGCTGTGGTAAAAGAGCTCACAAATGGGGATGTCAGAAATTAATGTACATAGGAGAACTTAAAAAAACTTATTTAAAAAAAATAAGGGCTTTGGAGTCGGAGTCTTCATAAAATGGACCGACTCCGACTCCCAAAATATATAAGTTGATCCAGTTAGTTCGATGCAAAGAGCAAGAGGAATTGGGTCCGGCCAGTGCTACTGCTTCCATATCTTCAGCCTCATCACATGATGAGTGTAATTGATGACATGGAGCAGGCAAAGCGCTGCCCCAGGGGAAAAGATTCCGCTCCCAGGGCAAACTGATTTCAGCTAAATATTTCACCTGCTTTCAAAGAAGTAGAAGATCAACCATTCATCAAAACTGACTGTGGCTGAGGCGATTCCTTTATACAATGACATTGTTAGATGTTGCCCCTGTGGTCACCGCATTGCCCCCAACCCAAGTTAGTGTAGAGAGGCCGTTCTCTAGCCTGGAAATAATGAGATCAGATGTGAGGTCATGTATGCAGGATCTGATGGAGGCAATACTATTTCTCAGAACAAATTCAGAGACTCCATGAATGTTCCTGCAGTGTTTTGCATATTTACAATATTTTGTGTTCTAAAGTCATATCCAATAAATATATTTTACACTGACAAGCAAAATGGTAACAATGTTTTGAACTTGTGACTTTCAGGCTCCATATCTCTCCACCAGCTTTGTACATGAGGCTACTGTAATTTTATATACAGTCATCTTACCTGTCTTATATATAAATTTGACTTGCAAGTATTTGGCACCTGCTTAGTTCTGCAGATTCTTTCCTGTAACTGCATTGTTACTGTTTTGCGCCTAAAAATCAAAATGTTAATTTTTTATTAATTTTATTAGTATTTGAGAAATCCACCTTTGGTTTTCAATACTGCCCGAATCCTTCTGGGCTCTGAATCAGATTCAAGCAGGTCTTGACCAAAATCTGATTCCAGATCTCTTCTACACATTCCCAATGTTGGTGCAGACTGGACTTGGACACAAATACAACTATTTCTTCAACTCTACCCACAAGTGTTCAAAAGATCAAAACAGTTACCCTTTTGCTTGTCAGTGTCTGTTCTACCTAAATAGCTTGTTTATTGCATCATAAGGTGATAAAAATCCGGATGTAACCATTTTACTACAGTAAAGTTATCACTTAAACATGCTCCGTGTATGAGGGAGTCGGAGGTTTGGGAAATTGAGGCGTCGGAGCTTTGGCTTGCGGACTCCACAGCCCTGAAAAAAACATCCATATAATAGTCTCATATCGCCTGTCAATATGTGAAAAGAAAAATGTTGATGGTAGTGTCCCTTCAAGAAACTGTGTGATTACTCTTGTTGCCGGTATTGCTAGATGTTGTTAAAATAGTGATCCAGTTTCCTAATCATTAAAAAGCAGCAAATTAATAAAAAATTTAGTTTCTGGCATCAATGACTGATTATCTGTCATATTACTGACATGACGGCACCCATCTCCGAGATGCACAAGCAATTCTTACAGCTTTGCTGCTTCTTTAATAAAAAAAATAAAAAAACAGCTATCCCTTTTGATGCATGCTTAAGTACAGCAAGGGAAGGGATACAGATCAGTCCCTTCTCCCCTGACAGTGTGTGAGAAAATCTTGCACTACAGCCACCCAACACAAAAATATTTCCTAAGGCACACAAATTGCTCTATAGCGGTGTACTGTGATGTCACATGCTGCGTCAGAATTGTAAATAACAGGATTCCACGCCCAAAGGGGAAATGTCAGTCACACTTTAAAACAGGGCTGTGGAGTCAGTAAGCCGACCTCCTGACTCCTCAATTTCTCAGACTCCGACTCCCTCATACACGGCGCATGTTTAGGTGATCACTTTACTGTAGTAAAATGGTAACATCAGGCTTTTTATCACCCTTATGATACAATAATCAAGCTATTTAGGTGGAACATACACTGACAAGCAAAAGGGTAACAAGGTATTGAAATTGTGACTTTCAGGCTCCATATCTTACCATCCACTACAGCTTCATACACGAGACTCCCATCATTTTAGCTATGTTATACATAAATGTGACTGCAAGTATTTAGCATCTGCTTAGTTCTACAGATTCTTGTCATGTAACTGCATTGTTACTGTTTTGCTCCTAAAAGTCAGAATGTTAATTTTTATTTTCTTAGTATTTGGTAAATATACATTTGGCTTTCAGCACTGCCTGAATCCTACTGGGCTCTGGATCAGATTCAAGCAGGTCTTGACCAAAATCTGATCCCAGGTCTCTTCTACACGTTCCCAATGTTGGTGCATGCTGGTTGACTCAGTTGGGTACGAATACAGCTTTTTCTTCAACTCTACCCACAAGTCTGGTTTGAGGTCTGGGGACTGTGGAGGCCAATAAAGCAACTCTACTTCATTGTCATTAAACCATTCCTTCTACAACCTTGACATATGCTTCAGGTTGTTGTCCTGCTAGAACACGGCGTCGTCCTTTTCATACCCATAGTACTGGTGTGTATGAAGTAACTCATCATGTAGGACACTCACATATAGCTCAACATTGAGGTCACCATCCACCCTGGTCAAGTATCCAACAACTTTTGCTGTAATACATCCACATATCAGGCTTCCTCCAACGAACTTGACCTTTCCTTCAATTTCTCGCTCCGGTCGCCCCCTTTTCCCTTGATTCTTCAAAACCCATTTGCCCCATCAGAGCCCGGTCTATCGACTCATCTCATCGCTCCAAATCAACCGTTTCCAATCTTCCATTTTTTATACTTTTTTTTTACAAACTCTTTGCCGATGCTTCTTATGATGAGATTGAAGTCGAGGCTTCTTCCCCTTTTTTCGGGCATCACTGCAGACCTGCGTAACGTGCGTTGTGCTTGCATGGACGTCTTTGATCACACTATTATGAAGCATACGAGCCACCTCCACTGCCGTGTTTCTCGTGTCAGAACTGATCGACCTTGTGATGAGCAACTTGTTGACTGATATTTTGCCTGGACGTCACCTCTTGGCTTTGAAGGGGTGGACGGACTTCATTTCATATTCTTCCAGCTGTCAGGGCCTCACATGATGCAGTTTGGCAACTTTCTTGGCCCAGAGACGCTATGGACTGGATGATGCGGTGTCCCTTTTTTGGGGGGGCTGCTCGAACCAGTGACCTTTCACTTGGGAATCAACCTAATAATATACTGTGCTATTAGGGAAAGTGAGAACAGGTTGTAATTTGTAGTAACAAGAAAAATATTGTCCCACCACCAAGAGCAAATCAGTAACAATGTAATTACATGACAAGAATCTGTAGAACTAAGCAGATGCTAAATAGTTGCAGGTCAAAGTTATGTATGAGATCGGCAAGATGATGGTCTATAAAATAATGGGAGTCTCACGTTCAAAGCTGTAGGGGATGGCGAGATATTGAGCCTGAAAGTCAAATCATTATTTTGCTTGTCAGCGTAAAATATACACCCAAAAACTTGTAAATATGCAAAACGCTGCAGGAAGTGTGTGGGGGTTGGGGGGGAGACACCATTTTCAACAAAACCGTCGCGAATAACATTTGTGGAGTCTAATCTGGTGAATCTGTTTGCTATGGGAGCGGAACCTTCTCCCCTGCGGTAACGCTTTCCCTGCTCCATATCATCCACTTCAAAATTAAACTCATCTGATGAGGCTGAAGACATGTTAGCAAGAGCAATGGCAAGACCCAGTACCTCTTGCGCTTGGCACTGCATTGAACTGTAGGAGTCAGAAGTCAGTTCATTTTAGAACTCAGAACTCACCAAAATGGGCACCGACTCAGACTCCAGTGCACTAACTTTAAAGAGGTTGTCCAGTAGAAAAATAATCTCTCTCCAAAAGAGTCACTTTTGTAATGGATAGTTAATACATTTTCCGTAGGACTCCTGCAATTCTACAGCAGCTATCTGATGAAAAGAAGCTCCGTAGTTGTGTGTGTTGTCACAAAGTTCTGCATTGAGCCCGGGAGATCAAAAGGGTAGGACTTTTGGCCACCACCCCCACCCCCCCCCCCCGCCTTTTTTTTTAGGGCAGGCTTTGAAACCATACCCTTTTACTTCTGCCCTTGAAGATCATTAATATGAGGTGTCTATTGAGGGGGAGGAAATAGACAATGCACAGCAAAGGATCCTGTGGATTGTAGTTTTAAAGCAAAGGGAAACTGCTTTCAAACAGAAAAGGCTACTGCTCAGCTGAAGAGAAGGCTACAGGTAGCACAGAAAAAGGGCCAAATTAGCGGCGTAAACATCATAGTAAGATTCATGCATCCATCCGAGTTTAACATGCATCATATGGAGCTACACTGTAAACACTGGAGGGGATACAGCAAGTGACCAACACAGGAAAATAGCCGTTTTTGCACAGTCTACCCTTTTTGGAAGGTACCTGCTTAGCACACTACCAAATTCTAAACCTTGGCAATAACCATCAATAAGCTGGATGTCAGCAGTGGACACCCTACAGTGAAGGCCACATACTGGCAGAGGAGAGCAAGTAACGTCGAACTTCTATAGTGTGGCAGCTCCATTGTAACATGCACACGAATACTTCGGAGAGCACTTCACGAGAATATCACTGTTTCTTTACTACTCACTGCTGCTTTCAGGACAATAGGATCACCTTTCTAGGTAACTGAATACTAAAGTGATACTAAATGTAACCATTACACGAGGAAAGATGTAACCAAACACCACTTTTCCTTTATTTTTAACTTTGCTACAATTTTGTCATAATAGCTTTACCTAATGGTGACATCCACCCTAGGGCTTCACGGACATGCTAAGCACCTGCACCCTTCACACAGCTCATGTGTATCATAAGACTAAACGATGAGCAAAGAAGGGAGAGCAGCAGAGTCACAGAATCTTATCACTAACGTGCCACACGTTTGTCATTAGCAAAATAATCGTTTTGCCATTGAACAGAAAAGGTTAATGACGCACTTGCACCAACTGTCCATGCCATCAGACATTAAATACATGTACTGGATTGTTGATCTCCAGTACAATAAATAGGGCAGATTTATCAAGACTGTGTAATACATTACATAGTAGAAGATGAAGAATCAGCGATACTTTAGAGGCAACTGAGTATATTTGTGTGAGCTTTCGAGGAGTACTACTCCCTTCTCCATACATGGCGTTATACAAGAACGAAAATACACGACTTTATATACACAAAGACATGCCTTCAAAGAACTAGAACCTAAAAAAACAAAATGCATTAAGCAGAATCATTACAACAGGTCAACAATCACTACTTGAACTTGTGAGGCGTGACGGAGGGATCAGTAATTAATTCTCTAACTATTTGCAATCAGGAGATTTGTAGCTCTCACAGTCAACAGTTTGACATGAAGCTGCTATGAATATCAACCATTTTGTTTAAAATTTGTATATACTATAATCCCATTCCTTCCTCTCCCCTGAGTCTTAAAATGTCCCATTAAGACCATAACGCAATTTTTCCATGGATGATTTCTCAGAGAAATGTGCGGACACTGGCAGATCAGTTCTGCGATTAATAGTGAATCGTGTGAGTTCATCGCTGGCATGAGTCTCGCCCTGTTTCCCCCACATAGAGCCTGTGGTCGGACATTGCGCACACATGATCAGATACACCATTGGAAGAGCCTCTGGAAACTGTCCCCCTAATTCTGTGCACCTGCTGTGACTGTGGGACAGGTACACTGTTAGTGGTGTGGATGTGTCTACAGGTCTTGCACCTGTTCTGCAGGCAGGGTGAGGTGCCATTTTCAGTTGGGGCCTTCAGGGCACTCCGGACAATAATACGCCGCAGGTTTGATGGTTGCCGAAAGGAAAGTAGAGGGGGGGGACTGGGAATATGTCTTTGAGTCTGTTGTCCTTATGTAGCACAGGTTGAAGTTCCTTGGCAATCTTTCGTAGGATCTCCAGCTGTGGGTTATAGGTGACAACTAGGGGCACTCGTTCTTCCTTCTGGGTCTCTTTGTACGTGAGCAGACTGTCTCTGTTGGTGGCTGCTGCTTTGGTTGTCATCATTATACTACTAATACATAGACAGTCATACAATGTGTCGCAGTGATCACAGTGTTGATAAATCTGGCACAGGTTTAGACTGCCCAGTCTAGGCGCACACCTTCTATTGTTGGCTTACTTTATGCCAGACATTTTTGGCACATTTATTGGCGAGCAGAACCACATGCAAAAATACGTCCCTTTTTGTGAATCCACACCCATTTTGAGCCAAGATTACACCCTTTGTCAAATGAGGTGCAGTCGTTTCAAAAAGCTGACAAACACATAGTAATTGTGCAGTAAAGCACATTCTGGCACTACCTTGTTTCCCTGAAAATAAGACCTAGTGCATTTTTAGTTATGAAGTTCAGGGTTTGGCTGCTTATGCTGAGGTTTGTGATGAAATCACTACAGTATATTAATACAGGTTGATGTTTTGTTCAATAATAAATGTGAATTATTGTTCAAAGAAAAAAAAACATCCCCTAAAAATAAGTCTTGGCTCGTCTTTAGGAGCAAAAATTAATATAAGAGTCTTATTTTTGGGGAAACAGGGTAATATAGGCAGTATTCTAGCACTAATATAGGCAGCATTCTGGCACAGCTACCATAATAAATGTGCCACAATGCCAAACATGTCAAATAGTCTCCAAAAAAATGGGAATCTAGCAAGAGAACAAAGAGTGACTTTTAATGGCTATATTTACTATTTTGCCATAGGCAAACTTAAACTCTATCAGTTCTCTATCTATAAAGCACTAAAACTTTACTTTTATTATGTATAACACTTAACCTCGATACACACTATTTAAAAACCTGATTCCTAACCACTCAATTTGTCCCTTTCTAATTGTGAAGGAATAACTCATTTTCTATTATCAAGTCTGGTGGAACCCCACCTATTTACATGGGAACCCTATATATACAGTGATTTACTAACTCCAATAAGGGATCCAAAACATCTTACTTTGGCAATCACTCCTAATCTGATGGACATAAAACATATAAGGTTTCCTTGTGAAACCCTCTGCAGCGGGTAACCCAGTAGAGAGAGGTGGGAAATCATAAAATTAAAATGTCGTGCCTGACCTCCCCAACATGTTTCACCAGCTAAATTGGCTTCATCAGGGGCAAACAAGAGCAGTCCTGGCAAAGCATAAAGGAAACTTTAATCCAAAGCAGGGGCCACTGAGCAAAGCTACACAACCAGAATATAAAATATCATTGCAAGGAATCCTGTCCATTGTCTTAACAGGAAATCCTCCGTTGATTGCTGCTGGAATGTACATAAGGTGTGCTCCTAGGCATCCAGTTTTATTTGGATTGTGACCATAATACAGAACCCCACCAATCTCTGGCACAGAGGGAGGGGAGAGTGGGGGGGGGGGGGGGGAAGACTCTGAATAGTGGGAATGTTTAGTTCAAACTAGACCTTTTAGAGGCTAACTGGGTATTGCCTGATGTCTTCTCTCCTCAGCTTCCTGTAACACAGCACATTCTACTACTATGACCTGACAGGCAAGTCCTTTATGGGGACCTCAAGCTTTGCCCCTGGCCGACAAATAACATACATTTTTGAATAACCTCAGTTTTCAATATAAGAGTAATATTTTCCCATCCAGAATATTGTACAATGTTACCTTCTTCTGTAATCTGATAACTGAGGTCCATTTCTTCTCCAGTAGGCCGGCATACTTCTTATCTAACTCTTCATTCTGAAACAGAACATACATGGAACAGATCAGCTAGAAGTTTTGTTATTTACACTCAGTCCACCGACAGTATATACCAAATTATTTAACGCGCTATTAAAGGGGTTGTCTCACTACAAGGATTGCATTTTATGTTAAAGATCTTGCAAAAACAAGTCACTTTGCAATATGTGTCCATTAACAGTGTCCTAGCTATTTCTAGATATTCCCTCTTGTATAGGCTGCATCAGCTCCTCAGGTCACCATAGCTACAGACCTGTTTGATCTATCCTGATAGGCTGCCTGTACTGGTTGCTATAGCTATGGACCTGGCTTCTACTGCAGCCTAGTAGAAGCCAGTCAATACACCCCTGAATTCAAAATGAAACCAAGAAAACAGGACGAATCAAATGTAGTGAGACAACCCCTTTAACTCTAAGACACTTCACATCTGAAAAGGGGCTTAAATATACAACTTGAATGGGTTTTCTCCCTACAAAGATTAGATTTCAACATATAGGGACAAGTAATTGAAGACTTTTCCCAAATACACTGCTCAAAGAAAATAAACGGGAACACTAAAATATCACATCCTAGATCTCAGTGAATGAAATATTCCAGTTGCAATTCTTTATTCATTACATAGTGGAATGCATTGAGATGCCTCAAGACGAGGAAATGAGGCTCAGTAGTGTGTGTGTGGCCTCCAGGCGCCTGTATGAACTCCCTGCAACACCTGAGCATACTTCTGATCAGGCAGCGGACGTTCTCCTGAGGGATCCTCCTCCTCCAGTCCTAGTTTAAAGCATCAGTAAACTTCTGGACAGTCTGTGGTGCAACATGATTTTGGTAGATGGAGTGAGACATGATGTCCCAGATGTGCTCGGTTGTGATCAGGTCTGGGGAACAGTCCATAGCAACAATGGCTTCATCATACAGGAACTGCTGACACACTTAAGCTATGTGAGGCCTAGCATCAGAAGGAACCCAGGGCCCACTGCACCTGCATATGGTCTCACAATGGGTCTGAGGATCTTATCCAGGCAAAAAAAAAACGAAACAGCTGTCTGTAGATGAACTTAACTGGTTTGACTTAAATCCCTTTCACACTGCAAGGCTCCTGCAAGCTACACGTGAATTGAGGAGAACTACATCCAACAGAGTGCGCTGTGGAGCTCCTCAGCTCTTTTTCCAGAAGCCTTTGCTTTATATAAAACAGTCAGTGAGGTCTGAAAGGTGAGCAAATCCTCACACCAACCATATTCCCTGATACCTAATGGCAGCCACGGTACCTCTAGTTAGAACATGGAGAGCTGTGTGACTCTACAAAAAAAATGCCTCCGCACATCATTAATGACCCACTGCCAAACTGGTGATGCTGGAGAATGTTGCAGGCAGCAGAAAGTTCTCATGTGTAAGCACAACACCGACTCGTGGATGTCGGGTCCTCACACAACCCTCATGGAGTCTGTGTCTGACAGTTTGAGCAGACACATGGATATTAGTGACCTCCTGGAGGTCATTTTGCAGGGCTCCTCCTGTTTCTCCATGCACAAAGGAGCAATCCTGCTGCTGGGTTATTGTCCTCCTATGGCCCTCTTCACGTCTCCTGGTATCTGCTCCATACTGTGGACACTGTGCTGACAGACACAGCCAACCTTCTCGCCACAGCTCGCATTGATGTGCCATCCTGGATGAGCTGCACTACCTGAGCAACATCTGTGGGTTGTAGACACTGCCTCATTCTACATCTAGGGGTGAGAGCAATGACAAAATGTCAAGTCACAGCCAAATAGGAGGAGAACAGAGAAATGGTCTGTGGTCACCACCTGCAGAACCATTGCTTTATAGGGGTTGTCTTGCTAATTACCTATCATCTCTATCTGTTGTCTGTTCAATTTGAATAACAGCAGGAGAAATGAATTAACTATCAGTGTTGATTCACAACCAGACAGGTTGATTTCACAGAAGTGGGATTGACTTGGAGTTACATTGTGTTGTTTAAGGCCCCGTTCACACGGCTTATTCACGCCGGATTGCGCTCGCAAATCCGGCGTGAATAAGGGGCGGAACGCGGGCGGGGCCGGAGCGCGGTGGGGGAGCAGCCCGCCGGCCCCATAGACAATGCATTATCTATGGCGCATCCGCGCCGTAAATGTGCAGGTCACTTTCTCCCCCCGCGGGGAGGAGCGACGGAATCCCCGGTTCACTATGAGAGCAGAGGATTACCGTAATTACTCCAACGGATTGGCGCCGTATTGCAGCGCAAATCCGGCGCGGAGTACGGCGCCAATCCGCGGACAAATAAGCCGTGTGAACGAGGCCTTAGAGTTCCCTTTATTATTTCAGCAGTGTAGGTTTTTATGATTTGATACTAAATTTCTAAGTAAAAAGAAGAGAAAGTCTTAAAATATTAAAGTGCTACTGACCCTGCCCACATACAGTGGTTGACAGTTTTCTCTGTACACACACTGACACAGGGAAAGCTGTCGATCACTATGTGGCTGCGGTAAGCAGGAATCCCACTTTAAGTAATCCTATCAGAATTTTCTCTGCTTTTTACACAAAAACCCTGCTCCAAATCATGTAAATCTATAAATCTCAGAGCTCAGCTTCTCTCCCTCCATCACAGATCTCAGACAGGGCAGCACAAACCACCTGACAGGTTCCCTTCAGGGTGAAAACAAATACAAGTAGTAAAATGGTTCCGGATTGTACATTGTTCCGGATAGAAACTAATCTCGCCATACAATGTGAATGACATTGGCTTTCTACTCCAAACCAACACATTATAATGAAACCTTTTCTGCATGAAAAATATCTGGAGACCTTCACAAGCAAGAAAGCATGCATATGGAAGGAGAAGATTTTACATTTTGTCTGATGCTCTTTACACGCTGCCATCCGCGCCACCAGCAACTGTACGGGTAAATTGGAGCGCAGCTATTAAACCGGCAGTCACCATGATAGCATCTGACAAAGGTCAATGGGGTCCAATAAGAAGAATAACGAGTATACTTCGAAAGAGTATCACTATTGCCGTACTACAAGTCTCTGCCGTCAATGAAAACAATAGGATCACCTTTCTAAGTAACAGTATATTCAAGAGATACTAAATTTAACAATAAACAATCCCATTCTTCAGTCTGAAAATAGTTAAGTCCATTTTTGTTTTGTTTTATTTTTAACTCCAATTTCATTCTACCAGCTTTGCCTGGAGGTCACGTAACATCAGCACCTGCACGCTTTCACACGAGGCTCATGAGAGAGGAGCGCAGGGGCAGAATTCTGGGGTCTATCAGGAGACGATGGTCGTGGTAAACATGGATAGAATTTAGCAGCCTCCTCCATAGATTTAGACTGTAACTAATCAGGTCTGATTATCAGGGACTATACAAAGCTTTAGAAATGCAGTTTTACCTAAATTAATAAACCATAATCACATTTATACAGATACCCTATAAAACCATTAGGCCATGTTCACATGGCTTAAAACTGGACGTATTTCAGTCCGTAATTACGGGCTGAAAACGTCCCAGTCATTACGGAAATCCACAGTTCTCAGAGAACTATGGATTACGTCTCCTCTCCCTGCTCGGCGAATACGCCGCGGGGGGAGATAAGTGACATGTCATTTAATAGCGGCGTATACGCGCCGCTAGTAATGATAGTCTATGGGCCGGCGAGGTGTCGGCCCCCCGCTCCCGGCGTAACTGCGGGGCGTAATTACGTCCCGCAATTAAGCCGTGTGAACCTAGCCTTACACACACAAAAACATTCATTTAGATAGGAACTATCTGGAAATTCAAGCCAGTGAAATAATCTTGCTCGGTAGGTTCAGCAATGACGACAACTTGCCTCTCAAGGTATGTAACTTACCGTATATACTCGAGTATAAGCCGAGTTTTTCATGTTCTAAAAAAGCCCTCCTCAGCTTATACTCGAGTCACCGTCCGGGCGCTGATCCATCAGCTGTATGCGACTCCTCTGGGAGCGCATACAGCTGAAGACACTATTGCGGAGCTCCCTGCTCCACGATAGGACACCAGAAGGCTGCAAGCAGACTTGCGGACTTCCAAAGTATTTTGCCCAGGCAGCGTGCTGTGTCATCACACTGCCTGTGTCGGGAAGAAGACTGAGCGCCTCGAAGCAGTGAGGGAGAGAGGTGAGCACTTGTATTTTTTTTTTTTTTTTAAATCCCTGCCTAAGGGGGACCTAGACCTGCCTATGGGGGATATTAAACTGCCTATACCTGCCTATGGGGGACATTAAACTGCCTATACCTTTTTTACCAGTAGCCGCTGCATTTTCCACCCTAGGCTTATACTTAACTCTTTCCAGTTTTTTTGTGGCAAAATTAGGTGCCTCGGCTTATAATTGGGTCGGCTTATACTCTAGTATATACGGTAATAATAAAAAATATAAAAAAAAGAAACTCTGAGCTGTCACGCCATATCAGTTTTTCAGCCGAGGGGTATCAATGGTACTAAAACCTCCTTTTACACAGAAAGCTAACCACTGAATGGGATTGCTGACTGGAACCCACTAAAAAGGAGCCTTCACAGCGGGCCTTTGCTACACGAGCACCATTCATAACTTCGAGCCATTCACTTTCATTAGTGCCGACAGTACATCCTCTGTCAGCATCAAATCTCCCCATGAAAACGATTTCTACCCCTACATAAAATATGTAAGCATCCTTTTACAATCTACAAACCCTGCTGATTGGAGCAGAACTAGCATAGAAAACCTACAACAAAACACAGGACATTTAGGAGGAATCCCTTACATTGCATAGAAAGTGACTAAGGTGCATTTGCAATGTTTAAAGCAGTTTAGCAACCTCCACTGCAAACAGGTCTCTGGAGAAGACGGATGGTCACTGCAACTATGGTACTGAACTTGCAGCGGCAGACAAGGCTCCAATTTTTATCCTGTCAACAAGATTAGACCCCTGTTGACAGACAAATGGTTGTCTTTATTGCTTCATTAAACTGATGGATGTTGGCATGTCAGAAAGGAAACATCAGAGAACAAAAACTATGCAACCTTTGCTGGAGGAACAAATGCTGCTGGCAGCAGCATTATAGTCTGGGGAATGTTTTAGGGCATTTTCTGGCCCATTTCACCCATGTGGCAGGCACTCTCAACCGATTTGCCTACAATCCCATCCTTGCAGAACACCTACAACCATATATACTGGGGTGTACAGAATCTTCTAGCAATACAATGCAACATGTCACATTGCTAGAAACTACCTTGATATGGTCAATTTGACCAAACTGCGCATTAAACCTTTATTTTTATGCATGTACTGAGGATAGTGGTAATGCATTTTAATTGTTTCACTGATCCAATGTTTATATCGGTTTTAGCCCCTGCTGTGTTTTGTGTTTGAGACATTCCAAAAAAAGTCCGACATTGGTTGAAAGACCAAGACTGGGATGCACTGCAGTCATCATGGCTCCAGACACCTGTGACATCCTGCCAAGACCTTTCTGAGTCACTCCCTGCCCAACTAGCTGCTGTCTGTGCTTACATAACTTACTCTGGATATTAGCTGGTGGTTATAATGATGTGACTCAATTATATATACAACCTTGTGCCACAGCCAAGATCATTCAGGGGAAGTTCAAGGCTCCACTAAAAGGACAATGTATGCCTGTTAAGCTGGCCATACACTATCAACAACTTCCCCAGCAAGCCCCTGACACCAGTTTATTGGGAGAGCAGAGTAAGCCACTGCCAAAATACTTCTGGTGTTGGCCTACCCCTCTGGAGAACAAAGCACAAGGCATGTTGAAACACTTAGGCCTGGTTCACACGGCTTATTGCCGACGTAATTGCGGGACGTATTTCGCCGGCCCATAGACATTCATTACCAGCGGCACGTATACTCCGCTGGTAATTGACATGTCACTTATCTCCCCCCGCGGCGGATTCGCCGAGCAGGGATAGGATATGTAATCCACAGTTCTCTATGAGAACTGTGGATCACCGTAATGACTGGGACGGATTCCAGCCGTATTGCAGCGCAAATACAGCGCGTAGTACGGCTCCAATCCGTCCCTGCAATAAGCCGTGTGAACGGCCCCTTACAATCTCACTGTCCCTTACAAATGCTGAATAAACATTGGCCCAACACCTCATAAACCTGAGATCCCTTAATGGACACACCAAAAATCAGCCGATTCAGCCAACCTAAATCTAATGTACAGTGTGTATGGCCACTGTAAGCTTTATTCTTCATATTGCTTTTCTCCAGGCTCTAATCTACATTTATTATCCCAAAGAAGTTACAGGCTACAATGTCACTGATGGTGGTGATAAATGGGCTCAGCTCCATGCAAAGATACATTAAGGGTATGTTCACACGGGCTAATTTTGGCACGCATTTCTCGTCGTATTTGAACTCTAATATGAGCGAAATGAATGCTGAAGTTACGGTAATCCATCGTTCTAATATAACTATGGATTATGCCTCCTCTCCCCGCTCGTACAATACGATCGTATTGTATGTGCGGTGAGATAAGCGACATGTCAATTACTTGCGGCGAATACGCGCCTCGAGTAATGCATGTCAATGGTGCCGGTGGGCTGCCTAGCGCCCCCCCCCCCCCCCCCCCCCGCCACCCGCAGGCAAGTACGCCGATTAGTGTGACTCCCAAATCACCCGGCGTCATTGCGGCCGCACTGTACGTGCCGCAATTATGCGCCGTGTGAACATAGCCTAACTTTCACCATTTTACTGGGCAAATGCACAGAGGTCAAACACCCTACTTTTTCTTTCTATGGTTGCTTTAAGCTGTACGTACAGTTTAGTAACAAAGTGCCAGGAGAGCAGGTATTATATACTCATTTTGGGCTTTATCCTCTCCCCAGTTTCTTCTCTATAGTTGAAGTGTCCTTAGAATGTTGCTCCCACGCCTGAGCTTGGGATGCCCGAGATCAGAGTAGAGAACTTTACACTGGGCATGCTGCAGAGGAAAACATATAATGCCTAGCAGCCGTTATGCACAAATCCTATTATAAACAGCTTAAAATCATACACTAATATTGAATGGTAACCTGTGGACAATGTAACTGTGTGTCAGTTCAGCAGGATACAGTGCTGCTTTGCATCAGGTCTATTCTAGGTAACCCCCACTGACATATACCTGATGTGGGATTGCACGGAGGCTTATACTGAGGGCAGGAAAACTTATAAAAGGAGACACACAACACCTTAGAAGCTGGTAGATCTTACCATATCTAGCTCTGCCTCCTTCTTAAAAACAGAGTACGCCTCTTCATAGCCATTGGAACGAAGATAGTCTGCTATAGCTCGATTTCTGAAAAAAAAGAAAAAGCATAGTTAGACCAAAACCGAATTCTGCACTTCTATTAACATCAAGTACAGAAATGGATGAAGAAGAATTACGTTGTCAGGAAATTTTGCTCAGACCATAAACATTAACACTGCTCATAGGAATTTTTACATTGTACCATAAGGCCGTGTTCACACGGCTTATTCACGGCGGATTTGTGCGCCGTATTGAGCGCACAAATCCGCCGTGAATCCGGGGCGGGACGGGGGCGGGCCGGAGCGCCGCTCCCGGCCCCATAGACAATGCATTGTTTACGGCGCGTCCGCGCCGTAAATAATGTGCATGTCACTTTCTCCCCGCCCGACGGATTTGCCGAGCGGGGAGGAGCGACGGATTCCACTGTTCTCAATGAGAGCAGTGGATTACCGTAATGACTCCGACGGATTGGCGCCATATTGAAGCGCAAATCCGGCGCGGAATACGGCGCCAATCCGTCGGCAAATAAGCCGTGTGAACGAGGCCTAAGGGGACTGAATCGCACCATCTTTGTGCTTTGCATCCAAACCATGCACATTTTACCACAAACTTGCCATACTTCTACTACATTGTTTTTGACCACAAAATGTATCATTTAAGGCATGTTCACACAACCTGTTGGATACATGTCCAACTAATGTATTGAAAATCGGTCCAAAACAACCAAAAACATATCAAAAACAAAATTGGCAATACGTTTTTGGATATGTATTTAGATCCATTGTTCAATACGCTTTCTTTCAAATTAACCTATAAAACGCTATTATCAGACATTCAAATTTGAGACCAATACGTTTTTCGGATGTGTAAAATGCATCCAAAAACGTACCAGAAAAAGTGGTGCTTTTTGAGCCTCCAAAAACGTACCCCATATTTTTCCTATGGGGATTTGACATGCGAAAAACAGATCAAGAATTAACATGTCACTTCTTTGACCGCATCCATTCTAGGTAATACAAAAACGTATTGTGTGAACGATACTTTTTAACATCAATGAGATCTGCCTGAAGCATTGTTAAAGAGAACCTGTCACATAGATTATGCCCCCCCCTTGTTGAGGACAGCACAAGCTAGTGTCAGACCTGCTGTTTCCAGCGCTGTGTCCCTTATTCTGTAAGATGCTGGAGTTTTCGTGTATTTAATGCTCAAATCTGCAGTTTTCAGCCAGAAAAAGAGAGTCATATGAAGAGTCCTTCAAAGAGTCAGTTTTTTGCAAACCCCGCCCACCTCAACTGACAAACCTATTACTTTGAATAGGTAGAAACATGTGAATAACTGTCAGTGGGCGGAGCTAGCCTTTGGTGGGTGGAGCCAATACCTACTCATGAATAAGATTTGAGGGGTAAATGCTCTAAAACTGCTGCATCTTACAGAATAAGTGACACAGCGCTGTAAACAGCAGGTCTGACACTAGATTGTTCTGCCCTCAGCAAGTGTGGCATTATCTATGTGACAGGTTCTCTTTAAATATCTGTGTATGTTTTTCAGTATGTAAAACGGAACCAAAGACATATTTAAAAAACACTGTGTGAACATATCCTTAAAGGGAATGTGTCATCAAAAAATTAGTCATTAAGTCCCAATTTTATGTTAAACTTTTTTAGGAATTTTATTGATTTATTTTCGTGTCACTTCCAATATTTTTTAATAATCCTTAAGTCTTGCAGTTTTCACTTTGGCCACTAGGCCTTGTTTGCACTTCAACAGTAGTCAGAGAGATGCTTTACAGTAGCTTCATGCACATAGGAGATTTAAGACTGACTCCCATTGACTTCTATAGGAGAGTTTGAGTCATGCTCTGTGACCTGGGAAGAAATAACTGTGCAGGGAGGTGAAAGGGTGAACTGTGACTATCTCCTCATGTGACCGATGGATCCTGTGTTATCTATTCACACTGGTGTCTCCTTTCAGTTTAGTCCTCTTTGTGCTAATAATGAGCAGACAACTGAGAATCTTTCTGCACAGAACAGGAAGTGTCAGACTATTATTAGGCTTAGTGGCCAAAGTAAAAACTGCAGGAATTATTACAAAATATTGAAAGTGATATGAAAAATTTTAAAAGAATATAAACAAAAATTCTTAAAAATGTGTTTAACATAAAAATGTGAGTTAAACAAGTCATTTTTGATGACATAACCTTTAAGTGAAACATACTGTGCAATCTGACACATGTAAAAGCACCTTCCACCACCAGAAGCGACTGTCAGGGCTGGTTACCTAGGTAATTACTTGGCTGAGATGTGTGTAGCCCTGTAAATATTTCCCCATTCAGTTTCTGGTATATCAGTGACACAGATGGCCTAGTAAAGCTTTTATGCCCACTAAAGTCTTCGGAAGTGCAAATAAAATGGACAAAAGCTCTTAAAAGGAATAAAGGAAGTTACCCTAAAATTTATGAATTCTCCTGTTAATGACAATTCTCCTAAATTTTATGGCCAATACACTACAAATTACAAAAGGCCAATTCCAAACAATACAACAAAACTACAACCAATTCACCTCTTAATCTGAGAATTAGGACAGGAGGAGGCCCCTCGTCAGGATCCCCCGCTATGAGGGGAGAAATGCTGGGAGCTTCCTCCCTCATCAGACTGGTACACATCTCTAGACTTAACTCCTTAACGACTGCCACCAGCCCTGTTCCCAGCACAGCTCCTGCAATCACCAGGGAGCGGGGGAAACCTTCGCTTCCCTTGCTTTAACCATTTGATTGCCGCGGATAGTCACCGCAGCACAATCAAAAGGGATTCCCTGCTCTGTCAGGTGATCGGGACACCCGGTGACCTGACAGAGCCCGGAGAACGGCTGCACAGTCAGCCCTGGGGACCTAGAATAGCCCCAGGGCTGCCTGTGTCAGACTGACACAGATTACAATGTATTAGCATATATGAATATGCTAACACATTACTAAGTGCAAAAAAAAAAAAAAGTAACAGTTCTCCCTTCATGGGATTTAAAAAAAGAAAAAAAAAGGTGTAAAAAAATAAAATAAAACTAAATGTTTAATAAAAAATAATTGTGCATACATTACACACTAGGTATCCACACGACTAATAACCTGTAGAATTAATCTAACAAGTTATTAAGTGTGAAATGTGAATGGTGTAAAAAATGTAAAAAGAAAAACAAATGTTTTTAAAAATAAAATTGAAAAAAATTCTGCAATAATTTTAGGTGAACTTAAGCTATACCCCCATAAAGTACAACTTGTCTCGAATAAAACGAGGCCTTCATCCAACTGCGTCATTGAAAAAATAAAAGTTACAACTGTTGAAACACAGGAGGCAAAAACTAAAAAAAAAAAAAAAAAAAGTTCTGGTCATTAACTACTTTTCAGGTGTTCGGCTTAAGGGGTTAAACTTTTGGGGATAGGAGCGGGTATATACTAATTGAAGAAACCAGTGGTATGGAGACTTGTGGCCTTCCTCCTGGAGGACAGCTAATTGGTATTATTTTAGCTACTGAAAAAGCATAGTTGACTTCAATGCAAAGCATCCCACGAAAACATACACTGCTCACTATAGGTTATTACACTAAATATTACCGAAAAAAATACAAATCCTTTACTACCATGGGAGCACATGCCACTACATCTCTAGATCAGTGTTGTGGAGTCAGAGTCGCAAAGTCAGTCCATTTTGGTGAAGCTTAGAGGAGAAAAAAGTGCTCAAAACTCTGTTTTTAATTCTGAAGCCGGTAGATTTGATTTCAGCTCCAGCCAAACGGACTGGCTTCATGACTCCATCTCCACAGTCCTGGCAGAAGCAGTTATTTGTTCTAATGATCTATAGAAATACATTCATTTCTGTGGCTACTGATCTTTTCAGTAGGTTACCACACAACATATTAGCAGTTCAGTGTGCTGGTAGCATATACAGTTGAAACCAGAAGTTTACATACACTATATACAAAGACACATATGCATGTTATTCTCATTATCTGACATGAAATCAGAATAAACCTTCCCCATTTTAGGTCAATTAGGAACCAGAATTGTTTATATTTGCCAAATTCCAGAATAATGAGAGAAATGTTTTAAGGTATTTTCATTACTTTCTGCAAAGTCAAAAGTTTCCATACATTTCATTAGTATTTGGTAGCATTCTCCTTAAACTGTATGACCTGGGTCAAATGTTTTGGATATCCTTCCACAAGCTTCTCACAATAGTTGGTAGGAACTTTGGCCCATTCCTCCTGACAGAACTGGTGCAACTGAGCCATGTTTGTAGGTCGCCTTGCTCGGTCCTGCCTTTTCAGCTTTGCTCATACATTTTCAATAGGATTGAGATCAGGGCTTTGTGATGACCACTCCAAAATATTGACATAGTTATCCTTAAGCCACTTTGTAACCAGTTTGGCAGTATGCTTTGGCTCATTGTCCATTTGGAAGACCCATTTCCACCCAAGCCTTAACTTTCTGGCTGATGTCTTGAGATATTGCTTCAGTATTGCCACATAATCTTCTTTCCTCATGATGCCATCTCTTTAGTGAAGTGAACCAGTCGCTACTCCAGCAAAACAACCCCACAACATGATGCGGTCACCTCCATGTTTCACAGTTGGAATGGGATTCTTAGACTTCCAAGTTTCTCCCTTTTTCCTCCAAACGATGGTCGTTAGGACCAAACAGTCCAATTTTAGTTTCGTCAGACCACAGGACATGTCTCAAAAACTGTAGGTCTTTTTTCCTTTGTGCATTTGCAAACATTAATCTGGCTTTTATAGGTTTCTTTTGGAGTAATGGCTTCTTCCTTTCAGCCCATATTGATACAGTACCCGTTTCACTATGGATAATGACACAATCTTACCAGCTTTCGCAGCATCTTCACAAGGTCTTTTGCTTTTGTTCCTTGCTTGATATGCACATGTCGGATCAAAAAACAATCTGAGACACAGAACTGGTCTCCTTCCTGAGCGGTATGATGGCTGGACATAACATATCTGTTTGTACAGATGAGCGAGGCACCTTTAGGTATCTGGAAATTGCACCCAAGAATGACCCATACTTGTTCAAGTCCACAATTCTCTCCCTGATTTCTTAGCGATTTCTTTAGACTTTCCCATGATGTTACACACAGAAGCAGTGTGTTTCTGGTGGGCGTTAAAATACATCCACAGCTGTGTCTCTAATTAACGGAGATATTGCCAGTAAACCTATCAGAAGCTAATAAAAAAAAAAAATGACATCATATGGGTTGTCCCAAACTGTCTAAAGGCAGCGTAATCCTAGTGTATGTAAACTATTGACTTTGCAGAAAGTAATAAAAAAGCCTTAAAAATTCTCATTATTCTGGCATTTGGCAAATATAAATAATTTTGGTTCTTAACTGACCTAAAACGGGCAAGATTTATCCTGATTTCATGTCAGATAGTGAGAACAACATGCAAATGTGTCTTTTTATATAGTGTATGTAAACGTCTGGTTTCAGCTGTATATTTTATTATATATATATATATATATATATATATATAATATATATATATATATATATATATATATATATATATATCTCCGTATAAGATCACTTAGTCAAGAACATAAGCAGTCCTTGGTTAGTCTTTGAGTTATATTTTCTTTACACTAGGTTTCTGTAGAAAACGCTTTTATCAAACACCTAGTTTTGCATATTTCCTCACCTGCATGTTCATAACCTGTATCCCAATACCTATGTCCTATGTAGCCTGAATATTAATGTGATATAAAAGGCCTGGGGCTATCATTTTACTACAGTGAATCTGTTACTACTAAGGCCATGTTCACACGGCTTAAAATGGGCCGTATTTCAGTCCGTAATTACGCGCCGGAGTACACAAATTACGGCTGAAAACGTCCCAGTCATTACGGTAATCCACAGTTCTCATAGAGAACTATGGATTACGTCTCCTCTCCCTGCTCGACGAATACGCTGCGGGGGGAGATAATTGACGTGAATTACCAGCGGCGTATACGCGCCGCTGATCATGCAAGTCTATGGGCCGGCGAAGTGCCGGCCCCCCGCACCGCCCCCGGCCGCGGGGCGTAATTGCGGGGCGTAATTGCATCCTGCAGTTAAGCCGTGTGAACCTAGCCTAAGGGTATGTTCACATAGTGTATTGCGGTGCGCACAATACGTCCTCACTGGCGCTGTTGGAAACACATGCTGGCCAGCTCTAGGCTTCATATAGCTTTCTATTTCTTGGCTTATAAGTGCATGAAAGTAACAGGCCACTTATTCACGGCGTACATTATGAGAAATATGTTGTAAAATCACCGTCATCTAGATGACTACAGTAATTTTACTAGCAATATTCTTTTTACCGTATTTGTGGGTTGTATTTTGGAGCAATCATTCACATAAGTACACCATGTGAACACGCCACGCCCCAAGACTCAGAAGGGGTAAGGTTTCTCATTAGGTAGAAGCACCATGTCGGGGTATGGAGACTTACCGCCTTTATGCTCCACTAGCATTTACATTTTCTAAAAGGCTTATGGGGAGAGAGCTGTACTCTACAGCGCCCTCTACCTTTTTTTTTTTTTTTTTAATTAACAGTAAAATCATCTTTGTTGCCACAGCAACCAGGGCTCCGCTTTCATACTGTTTATAGCCATGGAAAAATGAAAGCTGAATGGTCGCCAGGGACAAGAGACAGTCTTGCTGCTAGACAGTAAAGAGCTAGAAGTCTGACAACTCTATAGCATCTGTTACATGTAGGGTCAAACATTAAGGGCGACATGTCCAAAAATTGGCGTCGCTGCAACAGTTTTTAGGCGCATTAAATCAGCGTTAAGTCTGATCCTCTCAAAAATCTGGCGTCAGATATACCTTGCATAGTAAACTTAAAGCGCCTAAAAAGTCACATTGCGCAATTGCGGCGCATTGCGCATCATTGCTAGTGTATGTAATGCACTACCGAAGGCACGTAACGCATCAGTGCTAGTGTATGTAATGCACTACCGGAGGCGCGTAACGCATCAGTGCTAGTGTATGTAATGCACTACCGGAGGCACGTAACACATCATTGCTAGTGTATGTAATGCACTACCGGAGGCACGTAACCTATCATTGCTAGTGTATGTAATGCACTACCGGAGGCGCGTAACGCATCATTGCTAGTGTTTGTAATGCACCTCGATAGGCGCGTAACGCATCATTGCTAGTGTATGTAATGCACTACCGGAGGCGCGTAACGCATCAGTGCTAGTGTATGTAATGCACTACCGGAGGCACGTAACGTATCAGTGCTAGTGTATGTAATGCACTACCGGAGGCGCGTAACGTATCAGTGCTAGTGTATGTAATGCACTACCGGAGGCACGTAACGTATCAGTGCTAGTGTATGTAATGCACGACGTTAGGCGCGTAACGCATCATTGCTAGTGTATGTAATGCACTACCGGAGGCACGTAACGTATCATTGCTAGTGTATGTAATGCACCTCGATAGGCGCGTAACGCATCATTGCTAGTGTATGTAATGCACTACCGGAGGAGCGTAACGCAACATTGCTAGTGTATGTAATGCACTACCGGAGGCGCGTAACGTATCATTGCTAGTGTATGTAATGCACTACCGGAAGCGCGTAACGCATCATTGCTAGTGTATGTAATGCACTACCGGATGCGCGTAACGTATCATTGCTAGTGTATGTAATGCACCTCGATAGGCGCGTAACGCATCATTGCTAGTGTATGTAATGCACTACCGGATGCGCGTAACGCATCATTGCTAGTGTATGTAATGCACCTCGATAGGCGCGTAACGTATCATTGCTAGTGTATGTAATGCTCTACCTTAGGCTCGTAACGGATCATTGCTAGTGTATGTAATGCACTACCGGAGGCGCGTAACGTATCATTGCTAGTGTAATTGTAATGCATAACCAAGATACGGCCGTAAACGTAACCATGCTAGTGTATGTAATGCACCTCGATAGGCGCGTAACGTATATCATTGCTTAAATGTAATGTAATGCACTACCAGATGCGCGTAACGTATCATTGCTAGTGTATGTAATGCACTGCCGGAGGCACGTAACGTATCATTGCTAGTGTATGTAATGCACTACCGGATGCGCGTAACGTATCATTGCTAGTGTATGTAATGCACTACCGAAGGCGCGTAACGCATCATTGCTAGTGTATGTAATGCACCTCGATAGGCGCGTAACGTATCATTGCTAGTGTATGTAATGCACTACCGGAGGCGCGTAACGTATCATTGCTAGTGTATGTAATGCACTACCAGATGCGCGTAACGTATCATTGCTAGTGTATGTAATGCACTGCCG
The DNA here is from genome assembly GCA_025379985.1 of Phyllomedusa bahiana. Classification (NCBI taxonomy): domain Eukaryota; kingdom Metazoa; phylum Chordata; class Amphibia; order Anura; family Hylidae; genus Phyllomedusa; species Phyllomedusa bahiana. The sequence goes on from JAODAL010003689.1 coordinate 134,033, forward strand.
GAGGCGCGTAACGTATCATTGCTAGTGTATGTAATGCACCTCGATAGGCGCGTAACGTATCATTGCTAGTGTATGTAATGCACTACCAGATGCGCGTAACGTATCATTGCTAGTGTATGTAATGCACTGCCGGAGGCACGTAACGTATCATTGCTAGTGTATGTAATGCACTACCGGAGGCACGTAACGTATCATTGCTAGTGTATGTAATGCACTACCAGATGCGCGTAACGTATCATTGCTAGTGTATGTAATGCACCTCGATAGGCGCATTGCGTTATGGAGTCGCAGAGCATATCATTGCTACTATATGTAATGTGCATTACAATGTGTTGTGCCGGGGGGTATAATATGCCTAGTTTTGGTGTACGTCAGTTCATTTATATCGAGAATATGGCGTTAAGTGTTTTTGGCGCAAAATAGACTATTTGGCGTACTGGGACATGTCTTTATTTCTACTCTTAGGGCGACATCTACTGTGCAAAATAATTAGCCATGGGACTCCACGTATGACGAATCCCACCACTGGCATTAATGATACTACCTTCACATAACCCGATAAACTCTGCTAGATCCAGTATGAAGAGAGACTGATTCCACATCACTGGTCTATACAGAAGCACAGACTTAAACATAACATATACAGATGGACAGACCGAAGCTGAATGTTAGATTGTACAGTGGAGCACACGCGTCCATCTGTCCTGACCTTGCTCATGGAGAGATACAACAGCACGCGGCAGGAATGGCTGCCTCACTGAATGCACAGCCAGCATCCGGTCACACAGGACTGTAACCCCGGAGGTACGCTTTAATTGCCGTATCTGAGCACACATATATTTGCACTTATTAGTCAAAGTATGAATTCCATCTGAGAAGGTAAAAAGCCAGCAAACACTGCATCTCACTGCTGAAGTGGACCCGATATTAGAGTCTTTACCAGACAAATCAGGGGCCATTTATACGGCACAGGACAAATGCCGTTTTTCGGGCCGTGCACACAGCCGCAGGGGGACAGCTTTTCTCTGCGATTAGCGGAGAAAAGCCCTCCCCTTTCACATAGACATGTTCTTCTGCCACCTGAAAACTGGACAGAAGAATGAACATGTTCTATGTTTTTCAGACCGCCAGAGGTCTAAAAAACCACCCGATGGAAAACCCGTGCAGTGGGGACCGCTGCGCGGATTTTCCATAGAGGCCTGTGTTTAAAGTTTTCACCCGGTTCGCAGATGGTTTTCAAAAACCCTCTGAAAAACCAGGTAAAAACCCGTGCCGTGGGGACGAGGCCTTACAGGTCTGGGAGAATATTTCAAGTGCTAAACGTTACGCTACCGTCACAGCACCTGCAAATCAGACTGGAAGGAACCGTATTTATGGGATAGGGACAATAGAAGATAACAGACAAGTTAAACTTCTTTCATGTTTGCAAATCCGTAACCTCTCATCAACGTAGCCATGTCAGGGCTTGTCAACAGCAGGACGAGTTGTATTTTTCATGGTACTGTTCTAAAGTACATAGGATTTAATGATTAGTGTTAAAGTTAAAGGAGTCATTCTCCCACATTTGAAGTATGGTGCAAAGTTTGCTGTCTCTCACCTCTTAACGCACCTTCAACTCAGCGATGTGTCTCCTGGGCCTCTTAGCCGGTCTTCTGTTGCCTTCCAGCTACCACAGTCATGTGAACCTACTCAATGCCACAGCTTGGAAGTCAAGGCTCCTACAGGTGACATTGGGCACTCATGTGACTGCTGTCTGAAGACAACCGAGGACCGGGAGGCGCATCACTGGGGCACGAGTGAAGCGGCCATTACGGTTTTCGCCATTTTCATTTTCTTGCAGCCTCTGCACCAAACTTAAAACCATAAAATGGGAGTCGGACAACCACTTCAATTTTATACGTTTTTATTGACACCATCTTCTGGTTCATATATTTTGACATTATTTTGTCTCGCATATAAAGTGTATTCAGATGGGAAACAGTCAATGCAGGTAAAAAGACGGTTTGTGGTATTGTTTCCTTTAGCGCCACCACAGCATTTACCACTATTTCATGGTAACCTGATGGACATTATTTGAATGAAGATTTACACTCAACAGGCTGCAAAGTTAACTGTCAGGAATGACATACAGTCATATGAAAAAGTTTGGGCACCCCTATTAATCTTAATAATTTTTAGTTCTAAATATTTGGGTGTTTGCAACAGCCATTTCAATTTGATGTATCTAATAACTGATGGACACAGTAATATTTCCTGATTGAAATGAGGTTTATTGTACTAACACAAAATGTGCAATATGCATTAAACCAAATTTTGACTGGTGCAGAAATTTGGGTACCCTTATTTTATTGATTTGAATACTCCTAACTACTTTTTACTGACTTTCTGAAGCACAACATTGGTTTTGTAACCTCACTGAGCTTTGAACTTCATAGCCAGGTGTATCCAATGATGAGAAAAGGTATTTAAGGTGGCCAATTGCAAGTTGTTCTCCTATTTGAATCTCCTGTGAAGAGTGGCATCATGGGCTCCTCAAAACAACTCTCAAATGATCTGAAAACAAAGATTGTTCAACATAGTTGTTCAGGGGAAGGATACAAAAAGTTGTCTCAGAGATTTAACCTGTCAGTTTCCACTGTGAGGAACATAGTAAGGAAATGGAAGACCACAGGGACAGTTCTTGTTAAGCCCAGAAGTGGCAGGCCAAGAAAAATATCAGAAAGGCAGAGAAGAAGAATGGTGAGAACAGTCAAGGACAATCCACAGACCACCTCCAAAGAGCTGCAGCATCATCTTGCTGCAGATGGTGTCACTGTGCATCGGTCAACAATACAGCACACTTTGCACAAGGAGAAGCTGTATGGGAGAGTGATGCGAAAGAAGACGTTTCTGAAAGCACGCCACAAACAGAGTCGCCTGAGGTATGCAAAAGCACATTTGGACAAGCCAGCTTCATTTTGGAAGAAGGTCCTGTGGACTGATGAAACAAAGATTGAGTTGTTTGGTCATACAAAAAGGCGTTATGCATGGCGTCCCAAAAACACAGCATTCCAAGAAAAACACTTGCTACCCACTGTAAAATTTGGTGGAGGTTCCATCATGCTTTGGGGCTATGTGGCCAATGCCGGCACCGGGAATCTTGTTAAAGGTGAGGGTCGCATGGATTCAACTCAGTATCAGCAGATTCTTCAGAATAATGTACAAGAATCAGTGATGAATTTGAAGTTACGCCGGGGATGGATATTTCAGCAAGACAATGATCCCAAACACAGCTCCAAATCTACTCAGGCATTCATGCAGAGGAACAATTACAATGTTCTGGAATGGCCATCCCAGTCCCCAGACCTGAATATCATTGAACATCTGTGGGATACTTTGAAGCGGGCTGTCCATGCTCGGCGACCATCAAACTTAACTGAACTTGAATTGTTTTGTAAAGAGGAATGGTCAAAAATACCTTCATCCAGGAACTGATTAAAAGCTACAGGAAGCGACTAGAGGCTGTTGTTTTTACAAAAGGAGGATCTACTAAATATTAATGTCACTTTTCTGTTGGGGTGCCCATACTTTTGCACCGGTCAAATTTTGGTTTAATGCATATTGCACATTTTGTGTTAGTACAATAAACCTCATTTCAATCCGGAAATATTTCTGTGTCCATCAGTTATTAGATTAAACCCTGATATATCACAAGATATTTTCCAAAGCATTTAAGGGAATATTCTGTTATTAAAAGGGAAGAAACATACACGTACTAGGTCAACTCCTAGCTAGCTGAGTGAGGATGAATGAGAATGAGGAGGGTGATGGTTGCGGCCATCCTCCCCATTCATTTCTATGGGAGCTCTGAATATAGTCGAGTGTGAGCTAGGCCAGTGGTCCCCAGCCACCGGTCCACGGAGCAGCTCTGGGTCGTGAAGCGTGCTCTACTGTGGATGCATCAGCCCAAATGAGGCCAACTGCCTGCTGGCTTTACCAGTCGGGGAGGTCGGCATCTACTCTGCACAGCTGTTTAAGACGCTTTGTGCTGCTGCTTTGCCAGGGAGAAAGCAGAGACAGTTCATTACCGCCCCTGCTTTCCCAATCGACGTATATACAGCAGTCAATGAGCGCAGTATATACACATCAGTGGTGTCATGCACCCTGCACGGCTGGGTCTCACCAGACATTAGCTCTTGGAGTCAGCTTCTCGGCATGGGATTGGGGAGAGGTAACATTTTTTTTTTTTTTTTTTTTTGCGTATGTTACTATCTACAGGGAGTATATATGTTACTATCTACAGGGAGTAAATATACCTACAGGGAACCTATATATCTACCTACAGGAGGCATGTAACTACATACAGGAGGCCTATATATCTACCTACAGAAGGCTTATATACCTAACGACTGGAGCTATATTTGGATGGACATACATAGGGGGAGCTGACATACCTACAAAGGCCCTACATATCTACCGACCTAAAAGGCAGCCTATATAACTTCCTACTAGGGTCCTAAATTCCTACCTATTGGGGAGGCATATTTACTTAACTAATGGGGGACCTAGATACCTACCTATTGGGGGACCCATAAATCGACCTTAATGGGGCCCACAGAGCTGATTATATATGTATATTATATAGATGTATATTGCTGACCCACAGAACTGACGATCAGTCTGCAGTTATATAATATGGGGTAACCCATATTATACCCGTAAAGGACATATAATGCACTTTATTGTGTACTTGCGCATGTGACTCTAAACCGCCAACTCCCTCCATAACCACTCTCCCCCTGCCCTCCTCTGGGCTGTCGAAAGATTGTCTTGCATAAAACGGGTTCCTGGTGGGAAAAAGTTTGGGGACCGCTGAGCAACATTCAGAACTCTCAAATAATTAAATGAGGACAGCCGCAAGTGCCGCCCTCTGCATGCTACAATACGGTCGGTTCATGGAGAGCTATGAGCTCACCTGTTGAGTGGACGTTTGCGTGTGTCAACGTCCCTGTGATGGTATTAGGAAGAAAGGCAAAATGACACCATAAGAAAAGTAACCCTTTTCGGAGTTCACCCATTCATGCATACATGTACAGGTCCACGGCAAAGTACATGTATCGTGACTAATGTGCGCCAGTTTGGTCATTTACACCTACATCAATAGAGATCAATGAAGGAACTGCTATGCAGATTTGTTGCTTCTTTCTGGTTGCATACATCTACATGGTTAATGTGCTGAATGGAGATTACACAGCAAATTATCAGTAACAACCACAGAAGTTGGCGAAAAAAGGAAATCATTAATGAAAGAAAAACATTAAAACCAATTAAAAGTTGCTGCCCGAAGAAATCCCTCTTCATCTTGACCTTTCAAACCAAGTCTAGTTTAAAGGCATAGTCTACATAAAGGCTGAATAACCTACCAAACATTATTCCTTGAACATCTACCTATAAAACGATAGTCAAGTCACATTATTACGACCATATCCAGAGTAACCGCTGTGTGCAGCATGGACAGCAGCTAGAATGGTTGGGAGTGACTGGATAAGATCCTGGTAGGTTGTCACAGGTATGTGGAGCCATGCCGATTGCATCCCACAGCTGCTGGAGGGTCCACTGAGCCAACCTGACCAGAGGTGACCCCACAGATGCTCAATGGGATTCAAGTCTCGGGAGTCATGATAGTACTTGGAAGTCTTGGTCAAACTCTTACAACCACTGTTGGACACTTCTAGCCACATGACGTCTCATCTTGCTGGAAGATCCCTTCCGCCCCAGGGAAGACGATCGTAATATATGAGTGTACATAATCGGCAAGGATGGACTCTATCCAAACAAGACAAGAGTGCCTTCCACATGGATAAATGGACCCCGAGAAAGTCATGAAAACATCCCCCAGACTTGAACACAACCTGACAAACCCCTTTAACTATAATCAGATCCGTCAGGTTTTCATCATGGTCCATCTTCAACCAATAGGTGCAGGCTGTTTCCCGACGCACCAGTCCATCCTTTCACGCAGCAGGCAACAATGACTCTTCAGAAACCCTTTGGTAATCAGCAGAGGTTCAATCAAATACTGCCTTGACCATATAAGCCATTTTTGAAGCAGGCAGATGGTCATTGCACATCTGCTAACTGAGCACCATACCCAGTGGTTCTTGCTGAACTACTGTTCTAGACACACACCCGCTCATCTCCCCTCTCCCTCGCACATTCATTTTGGTGGTGAGCTGCTGCACTGCAGCATTTTGTTCTGCTCTGGGGCATCTTTGTAGCCGATGTTCAAGTCATACATCAACAGCACGTGGTGCTCCACAACTTCCACATCACCTATTCACAATGGTGCTATCTGTCCACTCATAATTCACTTTTACAACAGCAGCAGCAGCAAACCGTTCACCAACTGCGCAGATTCAGACAAAGCCCAGCTGGCCTTGAAAGCAAATCACTGCTTTTGCAACTCAAAAAAGAAATGACTTTTTACCAATGACAGCAATGAGGGACGTGTGTGCAGACAGCCCGTCACATACCTGAAAAACCTCCTGTGCCAGCTCACCACACCCGACTACCTCCACAAGCCACAGGCTGCTGGACATAATAATGTGACTTGACTGTGTACAACAGAACGGTTAAGCCTTGTCCCCACGGCACGAGTTTTCACCCGGTTTTTGGTTTTGAAAACAGTCTGCAAACCAGGTGAAAACTTTTTACTCGGGCCTCTATGGAAAACCCGCGCAGTAATCCCCACTGCACGGGTTTTCCACCCGGCGGGTTTTCAGACCGCCGGCCGCCCGAAAAACATAGAACATATTCATTCTTCCATCCAGTTTTCGGATGGCAGAAGAACATGTCTATGGCGATTAGCGGAGTAAAGCCCTCCCCCGGCGGCCGTGTGCACGGCACGAAAACAGTTCGAATACCGGTCTGTTTTTGCCTCAGCAGAACAGTCCATTTCAAGTGATTTTTGGACTTTTTTTGTCCCAGTTTTCTCTCAGGTTTTTGGACGGTTTTTTAAGCAGATAAGTGTATTGAGTGCAAAAGTATTCCTGATTGGTGCAAGAAACCATGTGATTTATTTTTTTTATCTCCACTATTTAACAATGATGCACAAAGGCCAACTTTTTCACTTTCACTTTAAGCACATGTGCATGTTAACAGCATGAAACTTTGGTTACTTTAGGCTAAAAAGAGGATTTAGAGACTCACACTGAAGTGCTTTGCAGGACCTTCCTGTGTAAAAAAAAAGTGCAAAAGAACCTCCAAAAATACACCCACTATAAGTGGGATCATTATTCACTTTTTTTTGCAAAAACCGAAAACCACACCAAAAACTATGCCAAAAACTGCTCACTCACTTTTGAGAGGCTTACATTGACTCCAATGTTAGTTTTCAGTCTAGAAATCGGTCGCAAGAATGAACATGTTCTATGTTTTGTGGACCGCCAGCAGCGTGAAAAACCGCCCAGCGGAAAAATAGTTCAGTGGGGACTGCTGAACTGTTTTTCTATTAAAGTCTATGTGGGAGCGTTGCTTGCAGGTTTCAGACTGTTTCTTGCCATGGGGACAAGCCCTTATCCATCTACCATGTCAATCAATGATACGGTACAGATATATTACAATAGAAAAACTGGACAAGCAGTAATAGTTTTCTTTTCCTCTTAATACTACACGAAACCCATCTGTAAACACACATGAGCCCAGACATGCGCTGAAGCCAACTTTTTTTTTATTTTTAATCCTGCTATCTGTGCAGTGGACACTTATACATTTCTGTACGTAGTAAGAGAATGGAAGGGAAGCATTTCAGAATTAGGGTTTCCTAGAATGATATCCTTAGTGTATGTTCACAGGGCATCTTTTGAGCTGTATTTTTGGTGTCATTTTGCCGAAATACGGCCCAAACAATTTGCAATACAACGGTCAGACTTCAATGACAAAAATACGGCAGCGTCAATCCAACGCCAATTATTTTACCATCATAATTTTGACTAAATTCGCAAAGAAGGGACATGTCACTTATTAGCAGGTGTATACATCACAGTGATTTACAGTACAGGAGGCAGGAAACTGCCTCTCGGGCTATTTACGTAGCGTATTAGCTTTGAAATGAAAGCCAATAACTTCAAGCGCAACCCACAGAGTTTACGGCATGCTGCTAAACTCCAAGTGAACATACCCTTACATACATATTCCAATAACAGTGGCACACTAAACTGAAGCACTATCAAAGGGGATATAGGAATTCTTAAAAAAGCATTTCTGCTATCTAGGGTATATGAAAAATGTTTGAGATTCTCAGTTCACACTTTTGATCAAAACTGTTTAAGCCACCTCCGAACTTCAACGGGACCTCAAGGCAGATGGTCCTACAGTCATGGCCAAAAGTTTTGAGAATTACACACATTATATTTTCACATGATCTGTTGCCCTCTGGTTTTTCTGTGTGTTTGTCAGATGTTTTCATCACATACAGAAATACAAGTGCAATCATATGATTAACAAAAGCTTTTATTGACAGTTAGAATGAGTTAATGCAGCAAGTCAATATTTGCAGTGTTGAACCTTCTTCAGGACCTCTGCAATTCTCCCTGGCATGCTCTCAATCAACTTCTGGACCAAATCCTGACTGATAGCAGTCCATTCCTGCACAATCAAAGCTTGCATTTTGTCACAATTTGTTGGTTTTTGTTTGTCCACCCGTCTCTTGATGATTGACCACAAGTTCTCAATGGGATTAAGATCTGGGAGTTTCCAGGCCATGGACCCAAAATCTTTTATGTTTGGTCCCTGAGCCATTTAGTTATCACCTTTGCTTTATGGCAAGGTGCTCCATCATGCTGGAAAAGGCATTGTTGATCACCAAACTGCTCTTGGACGGTTGGGAGAAGTTGCTCTTGGAGGACATTCTGGTACCATTCTTTATTCATGGATGTGTTTTAGGCAAGACTGTTAGAGAGCCGATTCCCTTGGCTGAGAAGCAACCCCACACATGAATGGTTTCTGGATGCTTTACAGTTGGCATGAGACAAGACTGGTGGTATCTCTCACCTTGTCTTCTCCGAACAAGCTGTTTTCCAGATGTTCCAAACATTCGGAAAGGGGATTCATCAGAGAAAATGACTTTACCCCAGTCCTCAGCAGTCCACTCCCTGTACCTTTGGCAGAATTATCAGTCTGTCCCTGATGTTTTTTCTGGAGAGAAGTGCTTCTTTGCTGCCCTCCTTGACACCAGGCCTTGCTCCATGAGTCTGTCTCACAGTGCGTGCAGATGCACTCACACCTGCCTGCTGCCATTCCTGAGCAAGCTCTGCACTGCTGGGAGCCCGATTCTGAAGCTGAAACTCTTTTAAGAGACGGTCCTGGCACTTGCCGGTCTTTCTTGGGCGCCCTGGTGCCTTTTTGGCAACAATGGAACCTCTCTCCTTGAATTCCTTGATGATGCGATAGATTGTTGACTGAGGTGCAATCTTTCTAGCTGCGATACTCTTCCCTGTTAGGCCAGTTTTGTGCAGTGCAATGATGACTGCACGTGTTTCTTTAGAGATAACCATGGTTAACAAAGAGAAACAATGATGCCAAGCACCAGTCTCCTTTTAAAGTGTCCAGTGGTGTGATTCTTAATTAATCATGACAGATTGATCTCCAGCCCTGTCCTCATCAACACCCACACCTCTGTTAATGGAGCAATCACTGAAACAATGTTAGCTGGTCGTTTTAAGGCAGGCCTGCAATGAAGTTGAAATGTGTTTTGGGGGAAAAAGTTCATTTTCTAGGCAACTATTGACTTTGCAATTAATTTCTGTTAAGCTGATCACTGTTTATAACATTCTGGAGTATATGCAAATTGCCATTATAAAACCTGATGCAGCAGACTTGTAAAAATTAACATTTGTATCATTCTCAAAACTTTTGGCCATGACTGTACACTATTGATACCTCTCGTTTGGGTCCTATTCAGACCTCCACAATCCAGGGAATGAAGGAACCAGCTTACAAGTTACACTGCACTGATTAAAAATCAATAGTGTAGGACCACCTGCCTTGAGATCCCGTTGAAGTTCAGCGGTGGCTTAAACAGTTGTGATCAAAAGTGTGAACTGAGAATAATTTTTTTTTTTCATATATCCTAGATAGCAGAAATGCTTTTTTCAAAATTCCTATGTCCCCTGTGATAGTGCTTCAGTTTATAGTGTGCCACTGTTATTGGAATATGTATCTATGTATACTACAGCCGCACCAGTGTTGCACCTATGTTCATTTTTTTTCAAAAATGTTTTTGGGGATGTGCATAACCATATATTGCTTTTGACATACCCTTACATTGAAAAATAAGCAGCAGGTACAAGCAAAACAATACAGAGCAGGTTAAAGGAACAAGGTCTTATACTCTAATGATAATGCATAAAGCATCCATCTACTGAGGTGAAGCAGACAAGGTCGGTTAGAGGTTGCTGCATGTTGTCTTCCATAGAAGATCTGACATACAAAGCACATTTATCTTGTCTCTACAGCTCAGATGGCAGAGGCGCTTTACAAATCCAGGAGTCTGAATCAATACTTATTGTTAATGGTCTGGACATGCTGAACTGGGTAGGGATACCTCAGAAATAATGCTTTGTTACAGGTTTTCTCAATGGCTTTATCAATGCAAATGGCGATACCATCAGTTGTGATTACAGACATGCCATGACTGCATGCCTAGAATCCACTGGAGAAAAGCCAAACCTCATTTGGATCCAATAAATTTAGAAACAATTATATTCGAGTACACAGAGAAAACGGAGGATTCCTAATCAGGAAAACCTCCTCACTACAAGCAAGGCCTGGAGCACATGATTGTTCAGAGCCTTCATTGCCAAATCTACAGGAAATTGATAGTACAGCAAGTTCAAATGACAGACACTGTGGTGGAAGCCTGCTGGACCCTATTATAGTCAATGGAGTCCGGTATGCAAGAGCTGGCACCGCCGTTATTTTAGTTTTTCTGTTCTTTGGGAAAAAAGATCACAACGATGGTGTGGACCTAGTTTAATATTCCCAGGAGAATGTCAGTGCATAGGACTGCTTCTATTTTCTAGGGACGGACATTAGCACTTCAGCTTTAAATGGGCAACGAAAGTTTTTGTTTTTTGGGGGGCATGGGATTTCACATTTGCACTCATCTTAGAGGTTCACTACAAATAGCTAGCTTACAGATCTACCTCAATAACAAAGGAAACTTAATTAACCAATTGAAATATTATATGCATTTTAGGTGATATTTTACTCATGGCAGACCTTAAATGGGTTGTTTCAAAAGTAGCTTCCGATTTCTGCATCCCGTCTCTTCCTAGTTAGGCTGTGTGTGGTTCTACAGCAGTGATTAGCATATTTGCTCTGTATTCCCAACTCTTCTCTCATGTGAGTGCAAATAGAAGGCTGTGTCATCTATAGAGCTTCAGAGCTCTAAGTAAGCACTTAAAGGTAAATCAGTCTCCCTGTTTGTTAGGCTATGTCTACACTGCAGTGGACAAAAAGCGACCAGAAAACCAAATACTAAAAACGTTCAGAAAACTGAGTTTTTTGTCCACTGTGTCAAAAGCAGCTGAAAAAAATGTTTGCTGGTTTTAGAGCTTTTTTGAAGCTTTTTCTTTTTGTAAATGAGGGGGGGCGTTCAGAATTGCAACATGAAAAACAACTAATTGAAAAGAGTAATGATTCAAACCATAGCTAAATTAAGTTATCATGATGGAAGAAAACCTTTAGTGATATGTTGTTTTTTCTTGAGGCGGGTGGAGACACCGCCAGAGACTCCAATAGTTCGTTTTCTGCTGCGCTCCGTCGTTTTTTTGCAGCAGATTTCAAAAGAACAACCAGCAGCAAAGACGAGCAGAAAAAAAGACGTTCTGTGAAGACTACAAGACGGTTTTACTACAGAAGTAAATGGGAGTGGTTTTCAGTTGTTTTCAGCATAAGAAAAAAGAAAAAAAACGCTGAAAAAAAACCAGACATTTTTCTGTGCAGTGGAGACAGAGCCTTAGGCAATGTTCACACGGCTTATTGCCGACGTAATTGCGGGGACAGATTTCGCCCCGCAATTACGCCGGCAGCCGTGCAGCAGGGACCGGCGCATAGACATTCATTATTCACGCTGCGTACACGCCGTAAATAATGTGCAGGTCACTTTTCTCCCCGCCCGGCAGATTCGCTGAGCGGGTGGAAGAGACTGAATCCATAGTTCTCTATGAGAACTGTGGATTACCGTAATGCCCGAGACTGATTTCAGCCGCATTGGAGCGCAAACACGGCTGAAATCAGTCCCAAAATAAGCCGTGTGAACGAGCCCTTAGAGATAACATACTCAAGCTGCCGTCTGCTATGGCTATAGGAGGCAGAAAATCTGCCTTGAAAATTCAGCATCACTACCTTCCCCGCACTTACAGGCGCGGAATTCCCAATAATACACCGATTCGACGCTGACATTTTCAGCATCAAATTCCATCGTCATACCTTCACTGTGAAAAAAAGATTTCTAAGACAGACATAGAATTCAACCGAGCAATTGCGATTTTGCAAGTTTTCCCACCTACAAAGATTAGAGACGTCTGCCATTTTTAATCATAGGTGCACTTCAACTGGGAGAGACAATCTTAAAAAAAAAAAAAAAATCCAGAAAATCCATTTGTATGATTTTTAAATGATTAATTTGCAATTTATTGCATGAAATAAGTATTTGATACAATAGGAAAAACAAGTTAATATTTGCTACAGAAACTTTTGTTTGCAATTACAGAGGACAGACGTTTCCTGCAGTTCTTGCGCACACTGCAGCAGGGATTTTGGCCCACTCCTCCATACAGATCTCCAGATCTTTCAGGTTTCGGGAATCTCGCTGGGCTACATTGAGTTTCAGCTCTCTCCAAAGACTTGATTGGGTTCAGGTCTTGAGACTGGCTAGGCCACTCCAGGACCTTGACATGGTTTTTACGGAGCCACTCCTTAGCTGTCCTGGCTGTGTGTTTCAGGTCATGGTCCTGCTGGAAGACCCAGCCACGACCTATCTTTAATTCTCTTACTGAGGGAAGGAGGTTACAGGCCAAAATACATCATCTGCTATAATTAATTGGCTCAGTGTAGAAAAAGTCAAAGCCAAGTTAAATAAACTGGATGTGAACAAGGCTCCAGGCCCTGATGGCATTCACCCAAGAGTTCTTAAAGAGCTCAGCTCGGTTATCTCTGTGCCCCTGTACATGATATTTCGAGATTCTCTGGTGACTGGTTTAGTACCAGGAGACTGGTGCAAGGCAAATGTAGTTCCCATCTTCAAAAAAGGTTCCAAGTCTTGCCCAGGTAATTATAGACCAGCAAGTTTAACATCTGTTGTGGGAAAAATGTTTGCGGGGCTCATAAGGGACTATATACAGGAGTATGTTGACAAACACAATATTATTAGTGATTGCCAGCATGGATTTACTAAGGACAGAAGCTGTCAGACCAATCTGATCTGTTTTTATGAAGAGGTGAGTAGAAGTCTGGATAGAGGGGCATCTGTGGATATTGTGTTTTTAGACTTTGCAAAGGCGTTTGACGCTGTCCCACATAAGCGTTTGTTAGGTAAATTAGAATCCAGGGTTAGAGATATCAGTGTGTAATTGGATTAAAAACTGGCTATCGGATCGTACTCAGATAGTGGTGGTAAATGACTTTTACTCTGAGTGGTCCCCGGTTGTGAGTGGTGTGCCGCAGGGCTCAGTATTGGGTCCTCTCTTATTTAATGTATTTATTAATTATATAGTGAAGGGGAATAATAGCACGGTTTCGATTTTTGCAGATGACACCAAGCTATGCAGGGTAGTGCAATCTATGGAAGATACTCATAAATTGCAAGCAGACCTGGACACACAGTGCTTGGGCATCCACTTGGCAAATGGGGTTCAATGTGGATAAATGTAAGGTTCTGTATCTGGGTAGAAGTAATCTACAGGCATCATATGTCCTAGGGGGGAGAAAAACTTGGAGAATCGCTTCTTGATCTGGGCGTTCTTGTAGATCATAGGCTACAGAACAGCATGCAATGTCAATCAGCTGCCTCTAGCGCAAGTAAGATATTGGCGTGTATTAAAAGAGGCATGGACTCATGGGACAAGGATGTAATTCTACCGCTGTACAGGTGCGTCCTCACTTAGAATATGCTGTTCAGTTCTGGGCCCCAGTTTATAGAAGAGATGTAATGGAGCTAGAGAGAGTACAAAGACGAGCAACCAAACTTATAAGGGGAATGGAGCATCTTAGTAATGAGGAGAGGTTAGTAGAATTGAACTTATTTAGTCTTGAGAAAAGACGGCTTCGGGGGACATGATTAATTTATATACATATATAAATGGTCCCAACAAAAAGTATGGGGAAAAACTATTTCAAGTGAAGCCCCCTCAAAAGACAAGGGGACATTCCTCTCGACTAGAGAAAAGAAAGGATTCAGTCTCAGGAGGAGAAGCGAGTTCTTCACTGTAAGAACTGTGAATCTGTGGAATAGTCTGCCTGAGGAGCTGGTCACAGCAGGAACTGTAGAGAGTTTCAAGAAAGGCTTAAATACCTACCTGGAACTAAAGAATATTAATGCGTATGTAGCCATGTAAAATTCTGGATCCTGGCTGGTGGAGGCTCTGGGGTCAGAGATATGGGGTCTACACTGGAGCAGATTGGTTCTTGCCTTGTGGGTTTCAGAGCATTAACCAGTGGGGAGGCTGGGCTTAATTCCTTTTCTCTCTCCCTTCACCCACATTTTCCCCACCCTTGGTTGAACTTGATGGACACATGTCTTCTTTCAACCGTACTAACTATGTAAAATCTCATGATGCATGACCTCATCTATCCTCCCTTTAATACGGTACAGTCATCCTGTTCCCTTTGCAGACCAACAGTTGCATGTCTCATCCCCATGCTTCACGGTTGGGATGGTATTCTTGGGGTTGTATTCATCCTTCTTCCTCCAAACACTGAGTGGAGCTGATACCAAAAAGTTCTATTTTGGTCTCATCTGACCACATGACCTTCTCGCATGCCTCCTCTGGATCATCCAGATGGTCATTGGTGAACTTCAAACCTGCCTAGACATGTGCCGATATAAGCCGGGGGACCTTGCATGGTTTTAATCCATGACGGCGTAGTGTGTTACCAACGGTAACCTTTAAAACTGTGGTCCCAGCTCAGGTCATTGACCAGGTCCTCTCGTGTAGTTCTGGACAGATTCTTGATCTTTCTCAGAATCATCCTGGCCCCACAAGGCGAGATCTTGCATGGAGCCCCAGACCGAGGAAGATTGACAGTCATCGTGTGTTTCTTCCATTTTTTTTAATAATTGCATCAACAGCTGTTGCCTTCTCATCAAGCTGCTTCTCTATTGTCCTGTAGCCCATCCCAGCCTTGTGCAGGTTCTACAATTTTATCTCTAGTGTCCTTAGACAGCCCTTTGGTCTTGGCCATGGTGGAGAGGTTGGAGTGTGATTGTGTGGACAGGTGACTTATACAGGAAGTGTGCGCACAGTAGGAGGGCTTTTTAAAGAAAAACTAACAGGTCGAGAGAGTCAGAATTCTTGCTGGTTGGTAGGTGATCAAATACTTATTTCAAGCAATAAAATGCAAATTAATTAAAGATCATACAATGTGATTTTCTGGATTTTTTAGACTGTCTCTCACAATTGAAGTGCACCTACGATAAAAAAAAATTACAGACCTCTCCATTCTTTGTAGGTGGGAAAACTAGCAAAATCACCAGTGTATCAAATACTTATTTTCCCCCCACTGTATATCGCCAGCAGACATCATGCCAAATGAACACCACATTACTTGTAGTGCAGAGAGGAAGGCAAGCGGTAAGCTAAAGTTGATTTTGGAGTTTACAGAAAACAAAAACAGGTAAAATACATAAGTAGCCCCAGCATTCAGTGGGATAGGGAAATAGGTCTGTATGTACTAAGGGCAGGAACCATCACAGACTAAGGCTAGGACAAAAAACACTCACTGAAAACCAAATCCTAAAACTGTTCATAAAACGGAGTATCTTTTGTCCAGTGCATGTCAAGAACAGCTCAAAAAATAACCGTTTTTTGGCGCATTTTGTGTTTTTGACTTTTTTTTGTTTGCAGAAATGCACAGCATTAAAATTGCTATGGATTTCTGAGAAAAAAAAAAAAAAAAAAAAGTGTCAAAATAATGTCTGGCACTTTACATAGACTGCAATAGTAAATCTCCTGCTCTGTCGTTTTCTGCAACGACCAGCAGCAAAAACGAGCAGAAAATAAACGTTCTGTGGAGACAACAGACCGTTACTATTAAAGTCTATGGGATCTGCTTTCAGTTGTTTTTTTCAGCAGTTTTAAAAAATGAAAAATGCTGGGGAAAAAAAACGACTGAAAATGTGTGCAGTGGAGACATAGCCTAATATGAAGGCTATGTAAATAAAAGCAAAAATGTTCCCAGGCTCCCCTTACAAAGCTATCAAGATTCCCACTAAGGATTATAAGCACCACAAAAGTAAAAGTGCTCATCTACCATCAATAAATGTTAAAGTACAGGCAGTCCCCGCCTTACAACGTTCCGACATGAATCTGTATACTAGTTACAAATGGAGACTTCTAGGGCGTTGCTCAGCCCCAGGATGGCGGGTCTGTTCTTACTGCTCTCAGTCCCCCCTCAAGTGTAAAATACAATACTGTACCAGCACCCATACAATTCGTATGTGTAGCATGGTGGCCTTTGTGGCTGTGGAACTACAAGTACCAGCATGCCACACCACAATGAGCAAACTGTATGGGTGCCGATTACAACATTCATTAACATCTGCTGCTGAGGCAAGCTGGCACTTTTAGTTCCCTGTTCCAGAGCAGCTAGTAGTTTTGGAACTAGAAGCGTCAGCATTCCACAGCAGCACATGAGACCGAAGGGGAGGTGAAATCTCCTAAATGGGCACAGACCGCAAATCAATTGTGAAAGGGGTGTTAACCCTCCCCTGCACTGTCCAAAACTATTTTTTTCTTTTTAATAAAATGTACCTGTTCCGACTTGACTTAAACCTACAGTGCCTATCCCGTTCGTATATTAAAAATGGTAAACGGAGATTATTTTATTTCACTATTGAAAAAAGCAGATGTAACATTCAGCTCTTGCTCAGGGGATATGGCTGGGTTTACATCAGGAGCTCTCGTTTCTTATGCAGAAACCAACATGGCTGGATCCTCCACGTGACAAACCCCGACAAAGCCCAATGCATGTCACGGATATGGTGTTTGTCATTTCACTGGGGGAGAAAACAATGCTGCATGCTGTGCTATGTTTCACAAGCACATCCAATGCCATCTGCAACAGAAGCCCCAAACAGAGGCTTCAATGCAGATGTGAGCATGACCTCAGTGATGTATTCAGGACGTCCTACTAAAGCCATGAAAAGACCGCGTGCATTCACAGTCTAAATTCTCCTTTTGCATCCTTCGGCTAAGTTGACACTTTGGAGGAAATAACCGCAGCAAATTACAGCATCACTGAACAAGATTTTACGTACGATATCCACAAGCTGGGAACAATTCCTGATTCGTAGCATGTCCAATTTGTGGCTTTTTCGCAGCTTGTCATTGCCAAATACACTGTGACCGGGGCAAAGTCTTTCCTAAATCTGCAGCTAAATTGACATTTGAGGCTGCAGTTCTCTGAAATCTATATGAGCCTGCCCTTAAAACATCAGAAGGACTGAAGAGCGTTTCTATACTTGTCAGATAGTCAGGGAGGCTATAAAATGAAACGTTACCGCCGAGGCCCGTCACACGAGCACTGATGACGTCACAACTGGTGACATGTGACACCGCAGCCAATCATAGCCATCAGCGGTTACGTGCCATTTACCCAAAGAGAGACCACTCTGGCCTGCGAATGGCCTCTGTCCAGCGCTGCTGCGTCCGACCGATGAGGTCATGTTCGTTGCTCACATGACATCATCGGCCGGGAGCAGCAGCACTGGAACAGAGGTTTAAAAAAGGGGAGAGAGGTTTTTTGTCATACTTTATAACCAAATGGAACCCAAGACACAGATGTGAACAAAGTCTCACCATATTTTCTTAAATTGTAAGGGGTAGCGATCTGACATTATACCGTGAGGGTGCTTTCACAGTGTGCAGTTTTTTTGGTGCATTTTGATGCGTTTTTTTTTGATACTTTTTTTTTTTTTTTTTTGCAGAAAGGCACAGCAATTAATGTAGTACATTGCTGCACAAAACACATCCAAAAACGCATGTGTGTGTGAAAGCACCCTTAGGCCCGGTTCACACGGATTTCGCCCGCAATTACAGCTTGAATAATGGGCGGGGGCGGCAGACCGCCGGCCCCATAGACTTTCAATATCCACAGCGTGTATCCCGCCAGGATAATGAACATCACTTCTCCCCCCGGGTATTCCCGAGCAGGAGAGGAGACGTAATCCATAGTTCTCTATGAGAACTGTGGATTTCCGTAATGGCTGGGACGGATTCCAGCTGTACTGCAGCGCAGTACGGCACGCACTATGGCTGGAATCCGAGCCCAAAATAAGCCGTGTAAACGGCCCTTTAGGGTATGTTCACACGGCCGATTTTGACGCTGTTTTCACAGCAGTTTTCGGACTGTTTCCGCTCCCAAAACAGCATCAAAATCTCGCCTGAAACACGCTTCTCCAGATGAGGTTTTAGACGCGTTTCTCAGCACGTTTTTGGACGAGGTTTTCATCCATACAAATAGCCAGGCCGAAAAACGCTCCAAAAAATAACGCTGCTTTCAAGAATGACACATTTTTCAACACCCAAAACAGCTTCTAAAGAAGCGTATAAAAACCTCGTCATGTGTGAACTACAACGCTGTTTTACATAGGAATCAATAAAATTAACAGGGAGCGTTTTGGACGCTGTTTTGGGCGCGGAAACACTCTGAAAACCGCATCCAAAACGGCGTCCAAATAAGCCGTGTGAACATACCCTTAACGCAATCTAGAGGTTATTGTTCCGGCTTCCATTAGGGTGAAGCATAAAGGGTATTTGCGGGGCATAATTTGGCCTTTAATTGTGCTGCAATACACCCCACGTATGCCCCGCAAATACAGTAAAATCATAGCACCACGTGAGTGCTATGATTTTTTTAAGCGCATTCCCCGGTGCACAGTATGCACCAGGAGAAAGCGCCGACATGTCATTTCTTTCTATGAAAGTGAACGTCAGTGGGAGCGCTTTAGAAGTACGCGCTGTCAAGTGTGTACTTCTGAAGCAGCAGGCATAAAGCGGCCCAGTGCTATGAAGTCGACAGAAATCCAAGGGCTTGTCTGAGATTTTTACCACGGATCAACAACAGATTTTTCTGACAGAGAAATATGTGGCATAAACATAGCCTTAGATGGAACATAGCACAAATTGTGTGTATGAACCAAAGTGGAACAAAAACCCCAAAAATCCATATGCACAGGCAAGACACACAAAAAGAAAACCTACTACAAAGATGTGCATCAAGTCTTAAAATAGAAAACTAGAACAATAGGCACCACTATAAAAAATATGGGGTGCAACCAGTGTGAAAACACAAACCATAAGAGAAATGAGCACACCAAAAATGTGGCACATGCCCAGGGCTGTGGAGTCTGAGTCCATTTTGCAGAAGTCGGGAGTTATCATACAATTGACCAACTCCCAAAATATACAGTGGGTATGGAAAGTATTCAGACCCCTTAATTTTTCACTGTTTCTTTCATTGCAGCCATTTGGTAAGATCCAAAAAATTCATTTTTTTTGCTGATTAAATGTACACTGCCCCCCATCTTGAAAGAAAAAAAAAAAAACAGAAACTGTAATGCTAAGGGTGTCATGAATACCTTATGACCATGTGATATTTCAGTTTTTCTTGTTTTATAAATTTTCAAAAATATCTACATTTGGTTTTTTTTCTCTTTCAAGATGGGGGGGGGGGGGTGAGAATACAGAGGTTTACAATTAATGAGCAAAAAAATCACTGAACTTTTTGGCCATCTTTCCAATGACTGCAGGTATGTAACCGTTGACAAAAAAATGAAAGGGGTCTGAATACTTTCCGTATCCATTGTATAATAAATTGGTCCAGTTAGTTCAATCAGTGTCAACAGCAAGAGAAATTGGGTTTTGCCAGTGTTACTGCTCCCATATCTTCAACCTCATCAGATGAGTTTATTTTTGAAAAGTATTTGATGACATGGAGCAGGCAGAGCACTTCTGCAGGGCAGAAGATTCCGCTCCCATAGCAAACCGTGTGTTATTAGGCTGATTCCCAAGTGTCCCGGCCAAGAAAATTGCCACACTGCATCATGTGAGGCCACGACAGCTGGAAGAACATGGAATGAAGTCCGTACATCCCTTCAAAGCCAAGAGGTGGACGTCCAGGCAAAACCAGAGTCAACAAATCGGCTCATCACAAGGTCGATCAGTTCTAATGTGACAGATACAGCAGTGGAGGAGGCTCGTATGCTTCACAAGAGTGAGATGGACTTGAACGAAGTTTGAGTCGCAGGGTCTGTTATTTCCTTTGAGAAAAAAAAGAGTAGCATTCTGCGCCATTTTTTTCAGATTTTTTTGATGGAATCTGCCATGGAAAATACTAAACCTCCAATGTAGATGTGAACCTGATCTTCTACAACATGGATCACAAACAAAGAAATCAAACACCCCAGACAATATTGATGGCCTATAATCTGTGGCTCTCCATCTGCATCCAGAATACAGCCAGCTCCTGGGTACAATACTTGAAATACCTGTAACCATGGAGCAATGCATTGTGTGGCAGTCATACAGAACAAAGCTAAAATAAAATCTAGAGAAAAGGCCTTTAAAGGGAACCTGTCTCATGACCATTGCCATTGATCAGCCGAGCAGGGCCCAGGGGGGGTTTCCCCCATACAAGCAGGAGGGGCACAGCAGAAATTATATACAGTTCTATAGAAAATGATAAAGCAGAACTTGTAATGAGTTCATTTACATTTCTACTTAGTCTGGATTAAGGGGGTTCTGCTACAACCTCTTTTGTAGTCCTCACCAGTCCCCTCGCTCTGCTCCTGGCTGGAAAAAGGAGCGTCTTCACGCCGCTTCCAGTGTGTGTCCCAGAGGTTGAATACTCCATGACAAACATACCCACATTCTAGCTAAGCACAAATAGCAAGTGCTTGGCTAGAACGCAAGGTGATGAAGTGAAAGGACACAGGAGAGATCGCAGCAGGGTTAGAGCTGACAGGACAAAAGAGAGCACACAGGGCCAGGGGGGGGATATTGCGGCACAGGAAAAGGGACAGGAAAAGGGGGGGGAGATACAGCGGGGTGAATGTGATGGCAGGGAGGGAGTACATATGTGCAGCAATGTGCGTTCCCCAGCCTGGCCATCAGAGAGAAGATTCAACAGATCAAACGCAGCCAAGAAGTGTGAAAGCTGGTCAGGACCCCTGACAACAAGCACTACACAGCTGAAACAGAAAGGAAGCCCGATTTCTAATATGGTACATAGTTTTTAATTACTTACAATTACAAACTTGCTTAAATTTGCTTTTGGGATGTTCCCATGTCAATTTAATATTGTGGCAAAATCCTTTTAAGGAGTCCAGTAGGCGGTATCATCTGTGATTGCCATTTCTGTATGTACAGCCATAGCCGCCTTTGTAGTCAGTCACTGATAAGGGCCCCCCAAAAGGATCATTAGCCCCGGGTTAGGAGAAATTTTTAAAAGAATAAACTACCCAAAATTGTTTTCCCCCCAAGTCCCCTCTTTGCCCGCATGTTTTTCTGCTGGCAGATCATACAGCATGATCAATGTGACAGGATCCCTTTTTGGGGGCCCCGAAGATCTCCTTTAAGCAAACCAAATTTAACCCCGTGCAGATTTAAAAGGGATTTTCCAAGAAGGAACCTGTGGAGCTTTCATCTTCACTGTGGGGAGAATTATGAAAGGGTCTCATCAGAGAAAAAGTCCCGGGGGGGTTTTTAGCACTTCCCTTTTCACCGGACAGATTTCTAGTATATTATTAACTTAAGAGATCACCTTTTATTTATTTTATTTTTTCTCCCAACAAGATCCAATTTAACGGCACAGGCTCCTGGTGACAAAGCAAACCTGTTAAGCCCGTTTCATTTCTCTATGAAGTCTACTACACCCAGACTCGGCTGAAGGCAAAGGGCAGGGCCCGGCAACACCGCGGTAGGACATTCCTGTACATGGAGGATAACATTTATTAGCCACAGACCAGAACTGGGCACTTCCAAACCTGTCAAGCACGCCACCAAGTTTTACAGATTAGCGTTTGTAATTGTCAGCACAAGTACATACACTCGCTGCGCTGTGTGGACGCCAGCAAACATGTAAAGGTTCTGTGAAAGTAACTTACAGCTCATCTCGTTGCCTCTGTGACAGGACCATGATGAATTTAGTCCCAGGAACGATTAGTGGTGGAGACCTTCAGGAGTTCACAAATCCTAAGGAACTCCGGATTTAGGATGAATACGGCCACTGAGTGGCTTCAGCTGTGAGGAACCACCGGAGGATTGCCAAAGAAAACTGGAGTCATTCAACACGGGAGGTTCATTCCACCTGGAAAACAATAGAAAAGCCTTGAGTAGATGGAAACTTTTTGGACCAGAACATTTAAAATGGACAAAACACTAGAATACAAAATGTGCAACTGAAATGACAAATTGTTGAAGATGACATTAGAAATGGTGGAGGTGCGAGCACTAGTGATTGAAATCTAAGGCCTCGTTCACACAGCTTATTTCGGAACGGATTTGCCGCCGTATTTACGATCGTAAATCCGTTCCAAAATCAGTCTGAAATAAGTTGCAGGCCATTTAATATTGGTTTTAATGGGAAATGCGTGCCGTCGTTCAGACGACGTGTATTTCTGTGCCGTATTGCCGCCGCAGACTTGAGGCCGCAAAACGGCCGGAAAAACAATGTGTATGTCAATTATTGGGCCGGATGTCGCCACGGAATTACCCCATATAATGAATGGGGATTGTAAATCCGTCGCGAAATACGTACCACACTAAGTGACACTTATTTCCAACCGATTTTGGAACGTATTTACGATTGGCAATCCGACGTAAATACGTTCTGAAATAAGCCGTGTGAACATACAAACACACAACATAGAACAAAAACCCTCGGAAAGCCGACTGCTCGTCACTGTATTTGCAAAAACCGCGGCCAGTTTTCACCTTTTTGCCGTCGGCCCGTGTAACTGAACATATGGGAAACCAATGTCCCAGAAAATGAGCTGGAAAAAATTACCTGTGTAGACTACAGGACATTTTTTCCATTAAAGGCTATAGGCTTGATAAACGGTCTGATTTTCAGCGGTTACAAGATGCTAAAACAGTCGAAAATCCAACCATTTTTGTGTTCTGTGTGGACTTAGCCTAAGGCTCTGAGCCTCCAATCCTCCTCACTGCCCAACCACAATGCATCGCTCTGCACTGATGAGGGACAAAAATCCCAAAACAGCTTTGTCTGCAGATGAGAGATACTGGCGTGGCTAAAATCCTTTTTGCTTTCTCAAGACCTGGTGGGTCAAAAGCAAATTGAGGATTTGTTACATCCAACAGAGGGCGCTTTAGACTTCTCAGGCCCTTTCCCATAATGCCTTGTGATATGCAGATGCTTAGTAGAGTGTGAAAAGGCAAAACAAATCTCTACAAGCAGTTCGGTCGGTGCTCTCCTTAAGGAGAGATCTTCCCCTTTCTCAACCACAATGAAGACTTTAGTTGGAGCTGCAGACAAGCACGGACGCTCAATGCATTTCCCTGCAGCTGATGGAAACAGATGAGAGCTGTACTCAATCACTCCCTCCTTCCCCACAGGCACTGAACAGAGCAGCTGGGCACATGTGTGACCACCACTCCATCCCAACTTCTAGTGCAGCGAGGAGCCTATCACTGCTTACAGAAAAGACTCAGCTGAAGCACAACTGGTAGGCTAGGTTCACACGGCTTAAATGCAGGGCGTAATTACGCCGGGGGCGGGGGCCGGCACCTCGCCGGCCCATAGACTTTCATTACCAGCAGCGCGTATACGCCGCTGGTAATTCACATGTCAATTATCTCCCCCCTCGGCGTATTCACCAAGCAGGGAGAGGAGACGTAATCCATAGTTTTCTATGAGAACTGTGGATTACCGTGATGACTGGGACGTTTTCAGCCCATAATTTGCGCACTCCGGCGCGTAATTAAGGACTGAAATACGTCCAGTTTTAAGCTGTGTGAACATGGCCGTATTCCCCATTACTAAAATACAGATAGAAATGTAATCACTACTGCTCCTCACATAGCGAATGAGACACAGATGTATAACGGGACTAATGGGAACACAAGGAGCACGTATTCAAGGGGGGAATGAAGAGCATAAAGAGATTGACTTCCTTGTTGATAGAATAAAAATTGATCAGCACATCCAAAACAATGTTAAAGGAAGTAATGTAGGTGCACGCTGGCGTGGCGGCAAACAATGCCAGCATAAAAACATATCCGCAGCAGCACTCTACAAACACTAAGACAGTCCAAGTTAATTTGTGGACATTTAACATGCATTTCTGCTACTTAATACATGAACATTTGAGGTTCTTAGTGCATATTTTTGATCAAAATGTTTGCGGACTCATTCACCACAACACAGTGACCTCAGTTCAGATGGCGACCTACACTGACTTAGCTTGGTGCCGTATTTTCATAGAATAAAGGTCACAGCTACACTCTGCTCTGATCAAAGACAGTCTGTGTGGATGGGCAGAGTGCACGACCAAAATGGAGGCAGACACTCCCCCATACAGACAACCCAAACATAAATATTGATCAGCACATCCAAAACACCAAGTGAGGCGAGATGTTTGTGGAGGTCCACAACCGAACAGAGGTCACCTTGCTGGGGTGGATGGGCCCTTAGTTTGATTAAACGTGTGCACTAAGAACCTCAGATTTTCATGTATCCAAAATGAATATTAAAATAGTTCATATATTCACTTGGGTCTCTTGGCGCTTGTAGGGTGTTGTGTTTTCCTTGTTGATAGAGTCCATCATCATCACAATGCTTGCACATAAATTCCAAATACTTCACAGGACATAAGGGGTTTCCTATGGATAACTATAGGGGTTGCTGGGCTTAGCCACTGGTGATTGGGGCTGCCCATTTTGGGGCAATGACTCCCCATGTAGGTAAGGATTAATTAGGGACAGTTTAAGGAGTAACATTCATTCTGTTATCTTATATGTTTCCTATTGATAAATCACATGTCATGTGAAGTATTTGGACTTCCATCTGTGCCAGCATTGTGGTGAAAATGGACTTGACTGAAGAGGAGATGGAAATCCAGATCTTTATGCTCTTTATGATTATGTACTACTCATGTTCTCATTAGTCCTGTTATACATCTGTTCCCCACTGGCTAGATAAGGCCTTGTAGTGATTGGTGAAGTACTGTTACATTTTTATCTGTATTTTAATAGTGGAGAATAAGGGTATGTTCCCACAGCGTGCTGACTCCCTGTTTACATATGTGTTTGGATCAGTCGGACCCCAACACGTATCTAATAATGAGCAATGTGATTTACTCTGCTTTTAATGTGGAACATGCATCGGCATCCACACGAGTGATCTCAGCCCCGCGTCTCACTCTGTCTGTTGGATCCATCTATGGGAAAGATGCAGCAGGAGTTCTAATTTCAACTATAGGGTGCGATCCTGCTGTTGGATAGGTGTTGAATCTGTTTAGGACCCGATTGCTGCAGTGTTTTTGGATCCAATTTTCAGATTTCTATATTTACTATTTTGCCATAGGCAAACTTAAACTATCAGTTCTCTATCTATAAAACACTAAATCGTAACTTGTATTATGTATAACTCTTAACCTCTATACACACTATTTAAAAACCTGATTTCTAACCTCTCAATATATCCCTCTACTTCTGAAGGAATAGCTCCCCTTCTATTATCAAGTCTGGAGGAAACCCACCTATTAACAGGAAAACCATATATATACAGTAATTTACTAACTCCAGTAAGGGATCCCAAGCCAGTTTAGCTGGTGAAACATGTTGGGGAGGTCAGGCATGATGTTTTAAATTGTGATTTCTCACCTCTGTCTATAAGTGTTACCCGCTGCAGAGGGTGTCAGAAAGAACACCTTATATGTTTTATGTCCATCAGATTAGGGATGACTGCCCAAGTATGATGCTTGGGATCCCTTACTGGAGTTAGTAAATTACTGTATATATATGGTTTTCCTGTTAATAGGTGGTGTTCCACCAGACTTGATAATAGAAGGGGAGCTACTCCTTCAGAAGTAGAAAGGGATATATTGAGAGGTTAGAAATCAGGTTTTTAAATAGTGTGTATAGAGGTTAAGAGTTATACATAATAAAAGTTATGTTTTAGTGTTTTATAGATTTAAGTTTGCCGATGGCAAAATAGTAAATATAGTGATCAAAAGTCACTCTTTGTTCTCTTGCAAGATTCCCATTTTTTGGAGACTATTTGACAAATTTTCAGATTCAACACGGATCCAAACACTCCGTGTCCACTACCCTAGGTTGTAATTTAGTCTTTTTTGTGAGCAGTTGTTAGAGTCAAAAAGACAACCTACCATTAGGATTGTGTCGTTTCTTGTACAGTGAGGAGGAATAGGTGACTCAGGGGAGATACAGAGGTGGGATCATCAACCATCATACATAAATCACCTATGCCACCCAACTTGTGGGCAGGTTTCTGGCCGGATAACCCCTTCAAATGACTACTTCTGGGTTAAATGTTAAAAAGCATAATGTATAGCCATCCACACAGTAAGAACTACTTGACAAAACTGCTGATCTCCACTGGTTTCTTAGGACAACAGTAGACTCATGTGTGTGCACAATGCCCAAGGCTTGTTTAGTTGAGGATCCATACTGGTCTGTTTACTGTATATGGCTGGGCATTTACCCTCTGAACCATCTAAAAAGTACAATGCATTGTATTACACTAGACCCCGTTTAGTCAAGCTGTAATTCTGGAATATACAGTTACTATATTATTACGTATAGTAACACTGGAGTAGAGTACATTCATCAAATATGCATCCTTCCCATTGAAAGTGAATCAAATATCATCTATTTTCACAACTCCGTATTTGAAAAGGTTTTTGCTGACCCCTGTGAATTTCAGGTCCTGTGTCAGCAGAATCTCATGAGCATTCCTCCATCTCATTGTGTGAACCGCTGTGCACCAGTAATCACTTCTACGTGCAATGCCGATCAATTCCATAAAGAATGGCACTTGGCATCTCTGACCTGAGGTTACAACCAGCTTGAAGGGAAAACAAAGTTGTAGGTATAACCACCTCAAAAGACTCCGAAAGATACAAGCCTTAACATCTCAAAATACAAAGGGATTATTCACTTTTTATTATGTAATTCTGTAAATCCAATCTTCATTACTTAAAGGGGTGTTTGCACTTCTTATCTCATGACAGGGAACATGAAGTAGTTTGCAAGGGGCTAGGGAGAAAAGTGCAGTGTATGAGGCTGTCTGCTGTATAGAGAATCTACTGGCTGTAATGTAATTATTTGAGTACACATTGCAGACGCTCCCTGCATCCTCGCTCTCTGCTCAGCCCCCTCCTTCTCACCCCTGCAGCCGTTCATGACGCTGCATGCTTTATCTTCTTTCCTGAGCAGATAAGAGGTAAGGAACTCACTTCGTGGCAAAACCCTTTTAAATTTTTTTTTTTTTTTTAAGCATTCAGAGATCTTTTCTCTAATGCACAACAATATGAGGCAAGTTCCCAAAGCCTCTGGTGGCGGCTGCAGGCAGCTTACAGGTTATCATTTAAATGTCCAAGTAGAGGATTTGGAGTTTTGTGTAGGAAAAACAACGCTTCAGTCACTGAAGACATTTAAAACAAGACTTGGATTTGATTACTTACATTAAAACACTGGCCGCATGGAGTATATGTCCTTGCTACAGTGCTTCCGTAAGAGTTAAAAAGGGTATTCCTACCATGCACATCGATCAAAGCCTGATAGGTAGGAGTCCCACCTCTGCGACTCGCACCCATCTCTGGAATAGGTTCCCTAAGTGGCGAGTCGGGTGCGCTTGTGCACAACTCTCCATTCTGTTCTATGGAAGTTCCCACTACAGCCAAAAACAACGCTCACCTGTACTCTGAACTCACACAGAACAGAATGGAGAGTCAAATGCAAATGTGACCGCCTCTGCATTCAGAGCCAACACTTTCAGGGGGCCATTCCTGAGTCTGTGGCCGGAAAACCTTTTAAAGAAACAACTGAACACAGCTGAGCCATTTTCCTTTTCCCAGCCACTGTCTATATATTGGAGGGCTACATCTACTCTACTATTCTCTATGGAATCTTGGAGCCTTCTCAACCGGCAGCATTTTTTTGGGCTTTGTTGAGGAGATAACATAGATTTTATCAGCTCTGAGTGCTCACAGGTTTCTCTTGGTCACCATCCTGCTCTCCCCTTCTCTCTGCTCTGTCTTATCTGATAGCAGGGATGATGTGGGCTGCCTGCAGTTTGAAAGTAGTGCGGCATCACAAACAAGTAATTCTTCTCCTTTCGTTTACTTTGAGCTCTGTAGCTCTCTGCACTTACAGAGAACATAGAACAGTTATGAATGCCGAGCTGATATGCTAATCACTGCTATAGAACCACACACAGCCTGACCAGGAAGAGACAGAATGTATGACTCTGAATATGCTTTTGGCTCTGAAACAGCGTGGTGAGACAATCCCTTTAACCTTTTGGGGAGGGTTTCTATTTACGTCTATAAGCAAACCTCAGATATATTATAAAAAATAAATAAAAACAAAAAGGTGGGATCAGTCTCCTGAACACTACAGAGATCTGCTGACGCTGGCACAACTGCCACTGAGCAAAAACCACATCAACTGTTGTGCATAGCAGCATACAAATATATGGTTAAAACCGCTAAAAGTGTTGCAATACTGTGCCTGTCTCACCAAAGACGGTGGTGGCATATCACTATTACCACAAACAAGAGGGCGAGGACCAGCACTCCCTTCAGCCTGGATGTTGGACTCCGGTTTTACCAGGCAGCAAATAGCTAGGTGCAGCGGTCTGACCCGGAGAAGACATTGAGGACATATTGATAGAAAATGGCACCACTTAATCATGGAAATACAACAGTCATTTAGGTTTGATACAAGTTTGGTGTCAAATTTAAAATCTCAAAAGGCAACAAGTTTGCACAGTGTATAGTTGTAAGCCAACGCCACCACTCATGTCCAGAACAAATGCATATGCACCAAGCCTCTCCCTAAAAGATCAAAGTTCTGCATTCTCACCTTTACTGCACCAAGCAGGTAAGAATCACAAGACAACTAGGAGAACAAATGGAGAACACAGAGGAAACGGCCACAGGGCACCGAGAAAATACCAGATATAGGATTCTGAGGAAAGAATCTGACCGCTATTTTATTGTCCTTTGAACATTTAGGCTATGTTCACGACGTATCTCGCCCCATATTTTGCGCAGTACGGCGCGAATTACTGACTGAAATCAGTCCCAAAATAAACTGTGTGAACATAGCCTTAGGCTGCATCCACACGGCAAAGTAGCAAAACAGGTTAGATTCGGCATTAGAATCCGACCAGTATTTTATTTTTTGCCGCTTTATTTGTACGGTTTCCGGATTTAGCCATCCTATAGAATTGAATAGTACTGTAATCCGCCACTTTCCTAAAGACAAAGGATTATTCAACATGTTCTGAGTTTTTGGGGGGTTTTTTTGTTTTTTGTTTTTTAAACGGCAGTTTTCAGAAAATCCAAGCTGTGTACATTACATTTTATATTATGGTTTTACAGTCAGAATTTGATGGTTTTGAAAATCCGATTCCTGGTCAAAATGCAACGGTAAAACCATAGTGTGGTTGGGTTAGGGGTTTTTTTTTTTATACAAGTGGCAAATACATGGGTTTTTTCAGGTGCCGTTTTTATGCCTGTTTTATTCATTTAAAGTCATGTTCACAAGAGGAAATTGTGGGGCGTATTTCTTCGCCTAATTGCACTGAAATACGCTCAAAATGCGCCCCGCAATTACCCCCTTCTTCCCGACAGGTATTGATCGCCAGGTGAAAGTAGTGATGTCACTTCTTCCTGACGTTTACATGCCAGGGATAACAAAAGTGAATGCCCCCCACCCCCCCACAATATGTAGTGTGAAAATACCCTCAACACTACAGCAGAATTGCAATGAACAGGTCTGCACGGCATTACAAAATATGGACTGCTTTCCTCCACAAACAGTGCCACGCCTGTCCAGAGGTTGTGTATAATACAACGGTTATCCCTAAAATAAGCCATCAGTATCTGATTGGTAGGGCTGCAGCAAGCATCGCGTACCTCATACTGCTCACACCAATTAGTCAGCATTGGCGCACGGACCCTCAATAAGGTTAATCCACTGGGGGTCTCTGGGTCAGACGCCCACCTATCACACCGATTGAGCTTTAAATCCAGATAAATTACCAGTCTTCAGCTAAACTAATAAGCATGTTTTGCTGAAACCTCACTAATACTTTCATCCCAGCTTTTCATATAAACAGGCAGATACATAGTCCCTTTTGGTAATAACGCTTGTTCACACAGTCATTGATGTAACACTTCCTTTAAGGCCTTATTCACATCAAGTTTTGGCCTTCCAGTCAATGTGCATGTTGGGAGGACTCCCAACATATATATCAACAAAAGGTTACCAAGTATCCCACAATATGGGCATAGAGTGGTATAAACCTATGCCAAGGAAGCAGCTCCGATGATGTAAATGTTCACATATGGAGAGTTAAAGGGATTGTCCTATTTCAGACACATATCAAATCACTAGACTATGCCATCGATGTCAGATAGGTGTAGGTCCCACCTATCTCACAAACGAGCCTCAAAACCTCTTTGTTTTGAACAGAGGTGGTTGGGACTCCCCCACTGAAATCAATGGTAGTTCCGAGTACAGCCGAGTGTGCCACCATCAATGTTTGAAATGGGAAACCCCTTAAAATTTAGACCCTTTTCCATGAAAAGCCAACTACATTATTCTCCCCCTTTCCCGAGAACGGGGTACATTTGCCCCAAAATAGGGGCAGGGGCTGTGGGCAGAAAACCGGGAAACGTTACTCAGAGAAACGGGCAAAAATCCCTTTCCAAGTCCCGCCCCACAGCTATCCAAAAACCCGGGCTTCAGGGAAAAGAGGGTTATCCCAGTTTTGCGCAGTTTTTCTGGGGCAGCCCCCCAAATAAAAAACCGGAAAGCCTGTACCAAGTTTTCCCTTTTACATACTGTACTTTGCTAAACGTAAGTAAAAACCCCAAAGGGTGTATGGACCCTTTAAACACATTTTTAAAACCACTGTTTTTTGTGACCCAAATACTCCCCTGCTGTCTTTTACCAACAAATGGAAGCCAGGGAGGGATCACATACACAAATCACACAGATATTTAGCATGTCCAGGGTTCGGGTTTAATTTAGGGTTTTAAAAACGTTTGGGGGTCCTGCAGATTTTAATGGCATACCCTTCAACACCCTTCAATTTGTTAGGGGGGTTGGGCAAAATTATTTTAAATCAAAAGCTCCATTTTTAAAGGGGGGTTTTTTTCCACGCAGAAAAGAAAGACGGCCTAAAGTCCCTTGCAATGCACCGGGGAAAAAACGAGGGTAAGGGGGGTGGGGCCAAAGGGCGCCTAGAAGTTTGGCACGGCCCCAAGATTACGAACAGTTGGAGCTTACAATGCTTAAAGGGGTTTGGGAATCATTTACACCTAAAGGGTTTTTCCCAAAAATGGGGGGGACAGTGAAAACAAGAAAACTTTGTGAAAAAAAAAAAAACAGTTTTGCTAATGAAAAATCCAATTGCAGTCCCCCCCTTATCTTGGGTTTTTTCTGTAAACACTGTTCCCCCTTCCCGGGTTCGGTTTCCCTTTGCCTCTCACTCAGAAAAGGGGGAACCGGGGGAAGAAATTTTAACTCTCACAGCCGAAAAACACCTAGCACTCAGCTTTTTCCCTACAATCAGAAAACAGCAGAATTGTCCCTCAGGGGCCTAAATGCTCCTCGGGTAAACATAGCGGGAGACGTGCTGCCTTTCCAGCCCTTCATAAAAGACTGGTTTCCAACTGTAATGAACCCCCCGCTGTGAGAGGAAAAAAATTCAGTCCCCAAAAATTCATAAAGGCTGCCCAAAAACCTAAATGCAGGCATGTGGTATTTATCAAAAAAGCTCTTAAAAAATTTAAGCCCTGCATAGGAGGGGAACGACAAAGTGACATTTGGACTCAGGGGAGTGGGGGCGGGGGGGGGGGGGGTACACTAAACTCGGAAGATCATGAACAGTGAGGGGAGATGAAGTCAAACCCCCTTCAGTCAAGAAAACCCCCCGCTGGGGGGGGAAGAAACGCCCCCCTGGGTTTTCAGAAATGAGAGAAAAAAAGCTTCAAGAAAACAGCTGAACTATTTAAGCCAAAACATTCCCCTTTAAGGAAAGGGAAGGAGAAACCCTAGAAAAGGAGAAAAAAGTTTTCTTTATATTTGTAAAAAAATACAGAAGCAGCAGGGTAAGTCTAGACTTTCCAGAAGACAGGCATTGTTTGGTAACTTTGGAGTAGTATTTTTTTAAAAGCTTAAAACAGCTTTTTGTACATTTTTTTTTTTCATATGATTTTTTTTTGGGTGTGTTTTTTCCCCCCACTGGGGACAAGACCAACCACCAAATGGGAAAATCACAGGGCAAGTCCCCGACCCTTCCCCCCGAAAATTTTAAATAAATTAAAAAAATCCATTACACATGCCTTTTTCAAAGCAATGGTTTTGGGTTCGGATTTTTACAGGGGTTGCTAAAAAGGAATTTTCCCCCTTTCCCCCTTTTAATGGTTCCCCCCATTTTTAAAATATGTTAAAGCCACAAATTGCATTTTTAAATTTTATGAAGCAACACAAGTTTTTCAATATTTTTTGAAGTGAAAAAAATTACAAAACACTTTTCAGGTATTAATTTGTGAAAAATTTTGGAGAGTTGGGGGGGGCCCTGCGTATGTATTTTTACCTCCCCAAATCAAAATTTTTGGGTGAAAACACAGCTGCAGTTTTGTTGCAGGAAAATCAGCTTTTAAAAACAAAAACTAAAAAGCGGGAAAATTTTTTAACCAATTTCCCCTTTAAAAACAAAAAAAAAACCCCTTTCCCTTTATACAGATTGGTTTGGGGAACTGGTTTTACGCAAATTTTCCCAAATCAAAAGGGCCAAAAGAATTTTCAGTCCGATTTATGTTTCAGGTCCTGGGTTTTTTTTACTGGGAGGAAAAAAAACCAAATCCCCTCCCGGCATTTCTGCCCCCACCTTTGAGGTTTCACTGGGGATGGTTGTTCAGGGGGGGGCAGAGTTGGTTTCCATCCACAGCGTTGGCATGTGGGGAAAAAAGTTCAATTTTTGCTCTGTGACGAGCAACCTTCTTCCACAGCTGCTTGCCCCCCTACATATTTTTTTTTTTTCAAAAGGACCCCTTACGTTTTGCTTAAAAAAAAAGGCTTTTTTTTTTTGCCACCCCCTTCCAAAAGGCCAGATTTAGCAGCACATACAAATAGTTGTCCTGTGACGATTTTTCCCCAGTGCGTTTTGAATCTCGCAAACTTCTAGGTAACCCGGGCCCTTTGACTGCTTCCTGTTAGTCCCCTTCCTTTTGGGATTTTGTCAGTTTAGGGGACAGTATGTCTTTTTGGTAGATTAGTAGTTGTGTCATACTCCTTCAGTTTAAGGATGATGGACTGAACAGTGCTCAGATTAATTTATTTATTTTAAATCTAACCCTGCAATATACTTTGCCGCAACTTGGCTTTTGGGATTCCTGGGTTGTTTCCCCGGTAAAAATACTAGATTTTAGCATAAAAGCTCTAAATTTAAGGGATCTTAAGAAAAAGGGGCACAGTCTGGGGAAAAGAATGTCTTTACTACTTTTGCGTCCTCAGCCCGGGGGGGGAAAACCCAGATAGGTTCCCTTTAAAAACGCTTTTTCTCAAAAAAGTGACTTTAAGAAATGGTGCATAACTACTACTGCCAATCAGTGGCTGCAGCACTAAAGAGCCGACTGGTCAGAGCCAAAAAAAAAAACAAAAGAAACACAGGGAAACCCCAAGGATGGGTTAGGGATGGGTTGGGGGATGGTTTTCAACAAGTGGCATAAAAGGTCAAGCATATAAAAACGGGTTACCTAAACAGTCAAAAAAGGGGCCCGCAAATTTTTGATAAAACAATTATTTTTTTGTCAATTGCAGTCCTGCCCCCCCACAGTCAAAAATCACACACGGGCCCCCCTTGAAGGCTGCCCTGGTAATTGTCCAAAACACACAATATTGCATCTATTATGGAAATAAATGTGACATGGAATTTAAAAAATTTTATATATAAAATATTATAATATATATATATTTATATATATTTAAAATATATATATTTATATTTAAAAATATACACCCCCCCCACAAATACTATGCACAAAAAAAAAATTTTAAAATCAATAAAATTTAAAAGGCTTCCCAGAAATAACTTCTTCTTTTTATAGGGGTCATAAATGTATTATATTAAACCTTGTAATTTACACGAATGGTCTATACAAAATTGGGTTTTTCTTTTTTTACTTAAATTTTGAGATCCAAAAATCTTTTCAGTGATTTCTAATTTTGAGATGCACTGTGGTGTGTGGTATATTAATATATATATTATATATATATAATATTTAATTTTTTATATATATATATATATACACACATTTTCACACACCATACACACACACATATATAATAATACAACACTTACATCACACATCCCCTTTATCTACATTTAAAAAGTTAGACACTAGGCCAAGATACAAACACAGTCTGACATTCTTATGTCACAAACCTTGCTTTATTCTGTCGGGATA